>RJWM01005987.1:0-87495 GCA_004363535.1 Dasyprocta punctata
AAGAGGAGGGGATATAAACCTGTATATGTGTATATGTAAGATAACTAAAAAGAACACTGCTCAATGTATTCATTATTGAGCGGGAACAATTAATACTCATATGATTGGATCAATCTTGCATGTCTATATCTGTTAATGTAAGAAACCATTTTAAAGATAACGATGCGCAAATTGCAACCATTGTCAAGCTTCTATCTTCTGGCTTTGTAAACCTGCAATGTTGTGTATTTACGCTAGTTGTTTGCTTGTCTCTTTTGCTTGTTGTTTTTACTATATATGTCGTTTTTGTTGTTGTTGTTGTAGTTTTTGTTTGTTTTGTTTTTCTTCGCTCAAATAAAAAAAAAACTGAAGCCAGCATTCTCTGATTGATCATGTGTGCAGGGCATTGGAAATTTTCTGCACATGTGTGCTGGTACATTGCAATTAACAACTCATACTTACTTCCCCATCCAGTCTGCTATACCCTAATCTCCTCATTTTCTCCTAAAAGTCACATATCCTCAAGACAGATAACTATGCTACTAATTCTCCATTAGTTCATCAGAAAGAATAGTTTGTATTGTCAAACTATTTGTCAATTTTTGATTGATTGTCTGATCATTTTTATGCCTAGATCTTGTAACTTGAACAATTACTTCTAAGATAATAATATGTAACATATTGACTAGTATTGCTTTCTTACTTTTTTATGAAATTCTGTATTACTTCTACCTTTTTTTCTGTTTTTCTTTTTTTAAAAAAAAATAGATATGTATCCTTATGTATTCTTTATGGGGTCTTGAGGGAGTGGAGGTCTCTGTCTTCATGGAGCTATTTTCTGCTGCAAGGGGCTGTAGCCCCTACCTCCTGGAAATTATGTGATCTCCAACTATCTTTGTGGCTCACTGGCTGAGCTGAAGGGAAAAACTGTCAGAAGACAATAATAGAAGAGTTAGTGACTGCTGAGCTGCCTGTTTGATGAGAGAAAGCTCAGTAAATTTGTGAGGAAAGTAACTTTACTATTAGGTTGTGAACATAGAGCATAAATATGAGAAGGAACAGGTCAGATTTCAGCACTTCCTGTGGAAGAGAAAGTATGGCCAAGTGTGATGTTAGATAAATTATCAAGAGCCAGAGAGTCATAGCCTTAGCAAGATTATTCACATTATGGATCTAACTAAAAACAGGGCCTCAATACAGGAGTCTTTTTAAGCTGTGATGAATTAGGGTGATTCAACTTGTCTGTTCCCAGAGAAGTACTGAAGCCTTTCTTTTTGAAGAGGAGCCTCAAGTCTTCACAGGAATAGCTTTCTTTCTAGTCCTGTGAAAATTCTAGTGACTGTTTCCCATGTGGGGTTTTTACAGCTCTCCACTGCATTTCTTGAGAAAGAACCAGTTTGAATAATTCCTCGGGAACATGGAATAAGGCTATAGTCTTAAAGGGATGCAAACTCTTTTAACTCTCTATCACCCTTTTGATTTCCCAAGAAGACTTTAATCATGTCTCTTTGGTATCCCTAGCAATGAATGACAGTGCCTTGCTTGGGAAGGTAGACTGCCTCTAGGGGTGTTAGAATTTCCTGCTTGTGCTTTATAGATAATAATTGCTTATTAGTTAGCAAGCACTTTCTTTTCAGAATGTTACATGGGCATGTAACACCAAAAATGCGTATTTAAAATCTATATAGATATTTAGCTTTTTGCCTTTTCCTAATATCAATGCTTTAGTAAGAGCTATGAGCTCTGCTTTTTGACCAGAGGTCCCTGGGGGAAAAGGTTTGGCCTCAATGACATGCTATGAACTGACAACTGCATAACCTGCCTTTTGATGTCCCTCTTGAATAAAGCTGCTTCTATCAGGGAACCATATCTCCTCAGGGACTTGGAGAGCCAGGTCTCTGATGTCTTGTCTGCTTACATAGGTCTAAAAAATCACCTGTTCACAAGTGTGGTCAACCTTTCCATTTGTAGTCATCAAAGAGGGAGAGTTGAGTATAGCACAAGTCTTTAACCTCAGAGGTATCTAAGAAGCACTTGAATGGAAGGAGACTGATTTATTGGTTTGAGGATTATAAAGAGGAAGTCAAGGAGACCTTCTAGTGTGGCTGTCTTGATTATACAGATGGGAAACACCCATATCCCTCTGTAAGACAGGTGGGGATGTAAGAACAGAATCATCAGAGATATTCCTTTCTTCCTCAAGGTCACTCTAAATACCATAGTTTCTGCAGTTTTCCAAAGATAAAGGATCACAAAAGCCTGAATATAAGGGATTTCATTTCATCTTCTATGCTCTATTCAGAAACATTTTAACTGAAAAAGAATATCATAATTTAAACTGCCATCCTATACCCATCTCTTGCCATTCCCTAGTTCATACTGGACCCAAACCATAATGTAACAGTAACTTTTGAAATTGGCAAAGCCAAACCATTCACACTGATCAAAGATAAGGCCTAGAGGTCAGCAGAATCTGCTGAGTGCTGTTCATGGTGTTTTCCGTGACTCATCTTGGGGTCTATATAGAGAGAAAATTAGTCTGGGATCCTCTCATAGGGTGTCCCGTACAGAAAGATGAGACCTGTTGAGTACATAAAGTGTCCCTTGTGAGACTCAAAAGCTTACTAAGTGGACATCACTTCTCAAAGCTGGGGTGGCACTGATACCTTTCCAGAAGTGCAGAGCCCTCTGTAGCATGGGATGGATCTCTCTTAGCCTTAGGAGTTTTCATACTATGCCCTACTAATTCCTTAGAAGGGCAAATCCCTCTGGTGGCTACCTCAGAAACAGTACACTCTGAAGAGATCAAGTTGGAGTCACTTGAGAAACAATATCTTTTGCATTTCCCCTGATAACAAAAACCTTGTCTTAAAAACAAAAATTTAAAAGTTTCTGAGAACCAACATTGCTCTACATTTTTATACTCACAGCCACTTGTCTTGAGCTTTACTGGTTGTTTCTTTATTCTGCTCAGACCCCTAGGCATATGTTTCTAAATTACCTGAATTTCTGTCAGAAAAAAGCCAGGAAGGAATCTAACCCAATTCAAAAGAGGACAGGGGAGAAAGTCCATATGTGCCCCAAAATTTGAAGTTTATCACTTATCTGTAAGTGTGAGATTTCTTACTGAAAAATAAAAAGGAAAATAAAATGGCAAGCATGGTGGAACCATGTGACTGGTATACACGATCAAATAAAATAGCTGACAAAAATGGCAAAATTCATGTGGTTGACCCGTACGATGAACCAAAATGGCCTACCTCTGTAATTATCTCACATGATAAACCAAAATGTGGTGAAAGGATACACTAGGATGAAACAAGGCCCTGAGAAAGCGACCCACTAAGAATACCAAGAGATGAAAGGCCATGAAGGGGAAAAGCACAGATAAGACTTTGAGCACAAAAAGGGGTTAACTGGGGTACATGACTACTTAAGCAGGAGACCTGGTTACCAATAGATTGAGAAAGTGAGAAAGCTGAGCAAAGTATCATAGAGAACAGAAACATGAGAAGAAAAAGGCATACTAAACTCTAGGTTGCACATTTGGAACTCAAATGATCTGTTCTATAACTGGATTAATAATGGACTCTCTGGCAGCTCTTAACTGATTTGTATCCACAATGAGTGACAAAAATGAGAAAGTAAAAAGTGGGGGATAAACTTGCAGCACACCTATCATCCTCTTACCAGCTGGGAAAAACTTGAAGCCACGGACTTCCCTTCTCTCTACCATGTGGTGAAATGCATTAAGAAATTGTTTCTGGTACCACAAGAAAGTTTCCTGAGTCCCAATTTCTGTTAATGTTTACCAACTTCTAGTTTCATGCCTCTCTCCAATAACCAAAAAGTATTCACGATTTCCGAAGGATAAAAGCCTATCCTGGGAGAGAAGAGATTAGAAAGGGATTGAAGCTTTTCTAGGGAAGAGAATAGGAAGGAAAAAACTAAACCAGTCTACCAGGGCTTGAGTTCATACATTTCAGAGATAAAGAAACAAGCCCAAAAGGGCCTTATTTCCTGCCTAGATAACAGATTTTAGGATGCTAGAGTCTCTGTCAAGATGAGATTTCTAGGTTCTTTCTATCCCAAGAAACACAAAAGGCAGGGGAGTTTTACATTGTTTAAAGGTAGGAAAAGAAACTGGTTCTGCAGAGCAAGTTTGGGCCCAGTAAAAGTAGGAAAAAAGTACACTGTATGCATGATAATGGACTACTGTAAAAGAGAGAACACAGCAGTCTTTGCATTCTTATAAGCTATTGAAAAGTCATCATTGGTTAGGAAAAAAAAGAAAAACGACATTAGAGTGGGAAGGAAAAGGATTGACATATTTAGTGAACCACATTTGTAAGTTGAGAAATAATGAGGAGTACATCTCAGGTAGGAATGAAAAGTTTAGACAGTGGTGCTCCAAACCCTACCATTTTATAAAGCTTGAAAGGTTATTTTGATTACTGACAGCTCCTGCTGTAAAATTCAGGAGCAAGACTATAAGGCAAATTACAATTAGGCATGCTTCAAAAGTCAGAGAGGCAAAGACTGAATAATAAAACCATTTCTAATTAAGGATGGTTCTGGATATCCCCCCTGTAGTTAGAGCCTAAATCAAGTGATGACTGTTATCTCTAAAATTTGTCCAGATTGCTGCACTTAGCACACTCTTTAATGCCTACAGCTGCTGCTGTCTGTCTGTTCACCTGCTATGCCACAGGACTTGGAATTCCTGGAGGGCAGAAATGACCAGCCCTGAGCTTAGTACATGGCTGACAACTCAGTAATGATCTAGGGGTATCATTAAAGGGTTTCCAGCCTCAGACAATCATCTTCTGGGCAATCAACATACTGCAAAGACAAAAGTTGAGGACTCAGCCAAACTGCCCTGAGTATTTCAGTGCCCCGATCTGTACAATGGGAAATGTGAGGATTAAAGAAGTCATGGGCAAAGTCTTTGCAGTTTTGTGCGGCACAGAGTAAGTGCTATATAGTGTTTCTCTTTCTGTCTTTGGCAGTGGGGATTATCAGTCCATAGTGAAATTCTGAACAGCTTGAAATTTTATCTACTAAAATATTATAACAAAAGTCAGTTATAGAAGAGTATGCTTTGGAAAATTCCGTGTATATAAGAAAAGAAAAGTGAGTATATTTTGAAGGCACCCACAACTAGATCTCCAGAAAGGACAGCAAAGGAGACCAGGAGGTAAAGGGTAAAATGAGAAACCATACTAACCACAACTGCTGAATTTTGTTCTCTTCCATCCTGCATTGTTTAAATCTTTTTTCGCATAGAATATGATCATATTTCATTGTGGACTTTTTAAAAATACAAAAAAATAATGCAAAAAACTTACAAAACTTGACCCCCACTAAAATCATGCCAACTAGGTAGACCTACTCAAAACTTGACCATATGAGCAGCCAACATTTCCAGAGTAACTGTACATGCTGAGCCCCTCTAAGGTCCTGGGTTCCTCATCTTCTGCACTTATTGACAGTAGAACTGAATATTGGTGACTGTACGGCAGTCCTGTGCATTATGGGGAATGCGGAAGATTCCCTGGCCTCTACCCTACATGTCAGTATCACCATTCCCATTTATGACAATTAAAAATAACCCTATGTATTGCTAAACATCTTGGGGTGAGGGTGGGGCAAAAATACTCTGATTATGAAATAATGTTCTATCTGCTTCATGGAAAAAAACAAGGGCCACCTTTTTGTAGGGACCGCCCCCATTCTGGCCCTTGCTGCTCTATAAAGCCCAACACTAGCCTGAAATAGGAGGAAAGGAATCAATAGGACAAAGCTAGACAACAGGCTACATCTGTTTATTCTTCACTGTGATTGGAGAGATGGCCCCCAGGATCACTATCCACCATCCCTCAATAAATATTTTGTCCCTCTGAAGACTGTAGAAAGCACTCCCCGACATTTTGTTTGCCAAACAACTCTTGCCTGCACCTGCCTCTGCTTCTCTTCAGTCTCACAAGGAAATGTCATCTCCTTCCCATAGGCCCTAGGCAATGATGATGACAGTTTACATTTATACTGTCTGATCTGCTGGGGGAAGATGAGAAGAACTGAACCACACAGGGAACATTTGAGAAACTATCAGCCATCAGGAGCAACAAAAGACTCCATCTCCAGATCAGTTTGGACAACTAAGAGTAACCTGAGTACAAAACATTCAGTTATTTGAGAAGTTAAGAGTGCACATTCTCTCCTCCTCTCCTTCCTATTTTCTCCTTTTACTAAGGGAAATGGCACTGAGGCAGACACCTTGGGCAGGAAGCACTAAGAACTTCCAGGTAGAGATCTCCAGCCTGAGATTTGGTTCTTAAGGTATACTAATTTGCTAGCAGTAGAAACCCTAGCCCACTTCTGCTGAGGGGTGACATTGGCAGAATTATCAGTCTTCCTGGGCTTCAATTTCTTTATTTATGAAATGGAGATTACCCTCTACTTCTACTGATCTATGGGGTGCTCTAAGAAGTCACTGAGACAATGTTTATATTTGGACTTTCAAAATTGCCCAGAACTATACAAGCTTCTATAGCCCCAGAAATCATCCAATAACCATGAGCCTATCAACCCCAGAGGCTGAAAATAAAAAAATATGACAATTAATCTTGATTATCAGCTTGACTAGCTTGAGAGGCACTTAGGATATTAGTAAAGCACCATTCTTGGTGAGTCTACTGGGGGCGTTTCCAGAGAAAATTGGCATGCAGGTCAGCAAAATAAGATGAAAAAATCCACCCTGCTTGTATGTGGAATGAAAAGGAGAAACAGGAAGAAGTTAGCTTGCACTTGAAAATTTTGCTTGAACAGGTGTGTCCTTTGCTGCTACCAACTAACCATAGACTGAAACCTCTGAAATCATGAGTTAAAATAACCTCTCCTCTTCAGTTTAGGTATTTTGATCACAGTGATAGAAAGCAGACCTGTACAGTACAGGAGGTGAGAGAGGAAAAGAAACCTGAAGAGATTCTTTTGGACAAATGACATGTCCCATGGAATCAAAGATAAAATTTCACAAAGATTTTGAAAACCCCAGCATTTGAGCATATTTCCAAGACCTCTCCCAATTTGCCTACCTTTAGGTGTAACACAGAGATATTTAGTTGGGGTGGGAAGGAAAAGGAGTGAGAAATTTTTCAGGAGACAGAAGTTGGCTACCACTGCTTCCTTCATTTTTAGGAGTCCAGTGGCCTCTAGCATCCTTTGACAACCCAGAGAGAATTCCCATAGCAAAGCTCTAAAACTCCTAAATTTAGAATTCATGCAGGGGAAGCACATACCGTATCAGCCACCTTTCCCCTCTGTACACCCTTGCTGTCAGATGTCACTGTGGCATTCATGATGCAGAAATAAGATCACCTAACCAAGTTAGGCTACCTTGATGAGCTGGCTGGATAAGTGTGGAAGAAGGTTGCTATGCCTGGACTGATTGTCCAAAGCTTCCATGTGCTGGCAGAGACAAGGAAAATGACTCATGCTACTAGAACAAAAATGTTTCTAGATCCAAATATTTTCAAAAGTTCAAAATCTTACCTTTCATGAATGAGAAACTGAGGCTCTAGGATTGGAGTAAATACTAGACTACTAAAAACTAACGCTATTATTACCACCTACTGAGGTGACCATGTGTCAAGCATTCAGGTAAATGTTTGTCACATCTTCTTTCATTTAATCACCCCTAAGTAAGCAACAGATGATGACCAATAAACAGCAAAGAGACTTAACCAAAGTAGTGCCATATGTGACTGGAAGAGCCAGAATTCAAGCACAACTTTGTCTAATCATAAATATTTAATTTTAACTACAACGTAGATTGCTTTCAAAATGCCAAGCAGTGTCTGTCTACCAATTAGTCTAGGCTACACATTAATCAACATTATATGGTAATAAAGTTAGAAATCCCACCCTCCAAGTGATTTATAGTCCAGCTAAAATTAATTTCACTGTCCTAATACCCTGTCCTCCTCCTCTTCTAAGTTCTACTTAAAAGGTAAAGAAGGGGGTGCTAGCCAAGACAACAAACCACAACTTTGGAATATCCTCAATTTGGTGAACCAAATAAATTAACTCAAAAGTTAAATTCCTTTTCCTATTTAAAATCTAAACATGCTATAATGAAAATCAAAAATAGGGTTGTCAAAAGCTTAAGGAAAAGACAAACTCATAGCAAAACAGTTCAAAAACAGGTCGAGGAAAAAAAAGAAAAATAAACCAGAAATAAGACTAAAGAAAACGTGTTATCTATACACAGTGAAGCTACATTGCTATAAAGAAAAACTTAAAGCATTCATAGATAAATGGATGCAAGTTGAGAACATAATGTTAATTGAGATAAGTGAGGCATGAACTTAAATATCACATGGTTTTTCTAATGTGAGAAATGAGACAGAGAGACAGAGACAGAGACAGACAGAGACAGACAGACAGAGACAGACAGACAGAGACAGACCTAAAAAATATATGCACATTTCAGGAAAAAAATAGTGATTTTTTCCAACAGATGATGTTATGTCACTTGGGGGACCCTAGAGGATGTTGTGTATCACAGAAAACCCACTATACTACCAAACCTTAGAGAAGAAATTGGAAGTACATATGCAGCAATCTCCATGACCAAGGTTGCCCAAGCAGAAGTTTGCCAAACTAATAAATGTCTGGAAGCTAATGACCACCTCTTTGAGCACCTCTTGTAATTGTAGAGTCTAAAGATAACTCGTATTAATCTCATGATATCTCAATATATTTAGTATTAAAATATTTATGCAAGATTGTCTTTTCCTAAAGTGTGTATACATTTTTTTGGCTCTCTCTTTCTCTCTCCTCTCTCTCTCTCTCTCTCTCTCTCTCTCTCTCTCTCTCTCACTGCTTCTCTCTCTCTGGCTCCATAAATATATAGATACACACACTCATACACACAGAGCAAAATATAAGAGAGATAAATAGGAAACAGGAAGAAGTTCACATACTTCCCCAAATTGTCTATTCTTTTGTTACAAAAATATTTTAATATATATGTTAATTTGTTTTATTTATACTACTAGTTTATATTCATTGAAAAGAAAGTTTTACACTATTATCAGTTTGTGTTTTCTTTGTAAGAATCTTTTTGATCTATGCCTTGTACTTTGAGTAACTACTTTGAAGATAATGATATGCAGTATGTTAACTATTGTTATTCTCTTTTTTGTTGTGAATTTTTTTATTTTTTCATAAAAAAATTAAAAAGAAAAAAGAAACGAATAAATAAAATAAAATAAGAAAGAATTAAGACTACTAATAGAGTAACAACTGAAATTATTACAGGAAATAACTATATGCCAATAAATTTGAATACCAAAGTGAAAGTAATGACTGTTTCATTTGTTAATGAAACATATAAATCACAAAAATCAACTTCAAGACTGGGAAAAGACCTGAACAATAACCATAAAATTACTGACAGAAAATTTTGCAATATCTTCCACTACAGCAAGAACCTGGTGCAAATGGATTTGTCCATAAATTCTATCTGACCTTTAAAGATCAACCAGCTCCTGTGCTATTAAAATTATGACAGAGCATAAGAGAAGATGAAAACATTTTCTAAATTATTTTGGGAAGAATGTACAACATTAATTCAAAATATAGTTTTTAAAGTGCAGTAACACAGGTGGAAAAACCATGCCTGATATATAAACATTAAATTTGAAAATATATTTTTAAGGAAATTGGACTTAATGTATGTATGTTACAATGATTTAAATTTTTAGAATGCCTTGACATCAGAAATTCTATTAATGTAACTCATGATATCAATGGAGTAAAGAAAAATCCACATGTTTAACTTGATAGGTAGCAAAAAATAAAAATTCTAAGTAAAATTTTTAAATCCTAAATTCAACAGAGTATTTAAATTATACTAATAGCAAATATCATATGAAATAAAGATGTACTACTAAAGTTCTAAATAAGGAAAGATGCCTGCTATAGTTATTGTTCAACATTGTTCCCAAGGATTTTAAAATAGTTAGACTTTATTCCCAAAATGTGAACACCACAACTAAAAACCTATTGGAACAAAAAGCTGTAACACAAATATATATACGAGCTAAAAATGTATACAACAATCAAAGTTTTTCTTATACCAGCAATAAGAAATTAGAAAATATGAACTGAGAATAGTAGCACACACTTGTAATCCCAGCATTTAGGAGGCTGAGCCAGGAAGACTACCATGACTCTGAGGACAGCCTGGGGCATACACTTAGTACAGGGCCAACCTTAACTATGTAGCGAGACCCTGTCTCAAAAAAATTAGAAAATATGATGGGATGGTATGCACCCATAAAACATATTAGCATTTTAATTATTCAATTTATTGATTTAATTAATTTATATTAATTGATATATATTATTGATATTAAATATATTAATATGTTTTGGACAGAATCTAAAGTACAATATGTTTTATATAGCCAAAGAATAAATTGATAAAAGAGAGATTTGTTCATTGATAGCAGAATAATAAATGATTTAATGGTTTCTTGATTTTTTTTTTTTTTTGGTCCCTGGAATTGAACTCAGGACCTTGTGTTTGCCAGACAGGTGCTGTGCCACTGAGCTATATTCCTGGCCCTGATTTTTTTTAACAGAATAAAACCAATCAAAAGGAAACAGTGAAAGCAAAATAGGACTTCAAAATTAGATAATAGGAAATTAATAATAGCTATCATAATATAGCTTGTCATCTTCAAAATAGCTGTCTATGCCATCAGATATAATAAAATCAAACCAAACAAAACAGAGTAAGACCAATCAAAACAAAGCAATGAAAATGATACAGGACTTTAAAACAAAATAATAGGGAATTAACAACAGCTGCCACCTTCCCTTTTTAGATGTTTTCTCCCCTTTCACTTTCACAATATCTATTGTACATTTTGTAACCCACTAACTCCTTCAGTTTTTTGTACTAGGGAAACAAGATGATGCTCACCTATGTGAGTCTGAACCATTTCACCCAAGAGCATGATCATAAGTTGCGTCCACTTACCTGCAAGAGCCTTGTGATTATCCTACTTTGTAGCTAAGTAGCTTTCCATTGTATAAAAATGTCTTACCTTTTCTCATCCAGTCTGCAGTTGATGGGCAAGCTACCCCTGGTTTTCTGGTTCCCTGTCACATGGAGCATTGTTTTCTCCATTTTGACTTTCAGTCTATGAGTTGTCTTTCAAGTTAATGTGTTTCTTGTATACCACATATTGATGGATCTTATTCCTTTTTTTTTTTTTCTTTTTTCATACCAAGAATCAAACTCATGACTTTGTGCTTGCCAGGCAGATGTTTATGCCACTGAACAAAATCCCTGGCCCTGGATCTTGTTCCTTGATCCACTCTGCCTCTCTTTCTTATTATTGGTAAATCAAGGCCATCTATATCAACAATTGTAGCTAACATGCACTGGTTCATCTCTGCAATGCTTTTTTCCTACCATTGGTTCCCAAATTTTCCCCTCCATTCAATTGTCTGCCCTGCTCAGTGATCCCACTTTGCTGCTGTTCTTGGGACAATGGTCATTTTTATCTCTCTCTAGAATATCCTTCAGTACTCTTTGTAGGGTTGGTGATGGCCATGAATTCCTTCAGTTATTCTTTATCATGGAAGTATCTTATTTTTCCATCAATTTTGAAAGATAATTTCGCAGGGTACATCAATCCAGTTTGGAAGTTGTTTTCTTTCAGAATTTGAAACACTTCACTCCACACTCTTCTTGACTTGATGTTTTGTGTTGAGAAGTCTGTCATGATTCTGATGGGTTTTCCCCTTAGGTGATCTGTTTCTTTTCTCGAACAGCCTTTGATAATCTGTTCTTGCACTGAATTTCTGGGATCTTATTATTATATGTCTGGGTATAGATTTATTTCGGTTATGGCTAGTTGGAGTTCTATATACATATCTGTATATCAGGTTCTTTACTCATGTTTGGGAAGTTCTCAGCTATTATTTCTATAAATAGTCTCTTTATGTCATTTGTGTTGACCCCTGTTTCTTTGCTGATCCCTGTCACTCTTGAATTATTTTTCTTTGCATCATCTTGCAGCCATTAAATTGTTATTTCATGGTTCCTTGTTATTTTTAAGAAATCTTTCCTTTTCTGATTGCTAGCTGCCATCCTGTCTTCAACGTCTGAAAGTCTATCTTCAGTTTCTTTCAAGTGGTTTTTCCAGCTTTCAATGAAGTTTTCAATTTCCTGGATATCTCTTTGAGTCTGTTTCATGCATTCCAGTTCTTCTCTAGATTGTTCGTTCAAGGTTTCCCTCATTCTTTTATGCTCCATTTTTTTAATCTATGTCTTCTTTAGATATGCTCAGCAACCCTTTTAATATGTTTGTCATTTCTTCTCTTACCTGAGATAATATTTCTGACCTGATTTGTTTTACAGCCTCATGAAGGAATTTCTTTACTTCAGTTGCCATCATTCCAGAAATTTCAGGTGTGTGACTTCCACTTTCTTCCATAACTATATCTCCTGGACTTGTCCTGTTTGAACTAAAGGTCAGAGATTGCCTTTTGCTCCTTCATCTTGCTATTTTCCAGGGTTCCTCCAGATGAGTGGGTTGTGGGGTCCCAGGCACTCACATTGGCTACCCATCCACTGTGCAGGGTGATGGTCAAGCAGCTGGATTTTTCCTAGCCCAAGTTCTGTACGAGGCAGTAGGGTATGGAGAGGGCTTCTCTGGACACTCAAGGCTTCTCCAAGGCATGGCTGGCTGGTTCTCCTGGCTCCTGCTAGCTACTCACCAGAGAATCCTGATGGAAGCTGGCATGAATGTGAGGGCTGGACTGGCGGCTTCTCCCTGCCTGGGCTGGTTACCTGTGGGAAAGTCCCAACGGCAGCCCATGTGTGTTCAGGGGCTGGACTGGCTGATTTTCAGCCATGATTTTTTTAATGCAACTATTTAAAAAATTTTTAACTAGTACTCCGTTAGACTGGTGTGACTTTAGCACTTTAAATTCCTACTAGAAAAACCAAAGCCCAATTTGAATAGTAAATTAAAACTAAAAAATACACCGGAAATCACATCAGAAACTACCTCTCTAAGTAGGGACACAGTTAACCTCTCTAACTAGGCACTTTTCACTCTCAGCAATCAAAACCATTTTGTTTCTACTCAAATTACTTAAAACTTAGGACTGGGGCTAGAAGTGGTGCACATACCTATAATCCGAGCACTCAGGAAGCTGAGGCAGCAAGATCACCATGAGTTTGAGGCTAGATTGGACTATGTAGTGAGTTCAAGACCAGCCTAAACTACAGTAAGATCCTGGCTCAAAATTAAATTAAATTAAATTAAATTAAATTAAATTAAATTAAGGACTGGGAATGTTACTTAGTGGTATCATGCTTGCCTACAATGCACAAGGCCACAGGTTCAATCCCCAACACTACAAAAATAAAATTTGAATATGAGTAAGTTTTGCTCTTATCACAAGATACAAATGGATTTTGTGACTATAATTAGAAAT
Organism: Dasyprocta punctata; assembly: GCA_004363535.1. Classification (NCBI taxonomy): domain Eukaryota; kingdom Metazoa; phylum Chordata; class Mammalia; order Rodentia; family Dasyproctidae; genus Dasyprocta; species Dasyprocta punctata. Next base: position 13,504 of record RJWM01005987.1, read on the forward strand.
GGTCAAGCTCAACTCCCCTCTTTCTGTAAAGGAAACTTACCCACAGACTTTAACTGCCTGAGAATGCTCAAAAAGCCCATAAGAAGTTCGATAAAAACTGGACTCTAAACCCAGTCTATTTTCTTCTCACTGTATTATACTACTTTCATTAGAGAATTTTAAATGCCAAAAATTTGTTCAAAATACCCTTTGATTGAGAGAAATAATTTGCAAATGCCACAGAAATTAGAGCAAAATGTCATTGTTTTCTTATGTACCTTAGATTGTCTTTTTGAAATGAGGGTCTGTAGGGCAGAACAAATGTAATAAGTCCATCTATTGCATGAAAATGTGGGAAATCAGTGCTTTTCAGTTGTCATTATGCCTTTTCTGAAACAATAGAACCTAGTGACCATGATGCCTGGTAACAGATTGCACTGTTTCTCATCTGTAAAATCCCCAATGTGTCAGTTGAAACCTACACATGGTATTGCAATTATAATGAAAAAAATTTTTAAATTAAAACTATCTATTTTCAATCATCTGGCGAAACTTCTTTATTAAATGTGTTTCTAGCATTATATAGTCTCATGATAATTCATTTTCAAGAAAAAAAATCAACTCTGGTTCATAAACTTAGTTAGACAGCTTTTCAGTCTTGCATTTAATAGCAGCCTGAAAAACAGAAGATGGAAACTGTTCTCTCCATGTGGGCCATTGTAAGGACAAATTAGAAAGACGAGATGAATCATAAAGTCAAAAACAGTAAATAATTTTTAAAGATGGGCACAGAGATACATGCTTCTGATCCCAACTACTCAGACTAAAGCAGCTGGATTACAAATTCAACAGCATCTTGACCAATTATGCAAGATCCTGTCTTAAATTTTTAAAACAGAAAGTGGGGGATGTAAGTTGACACAAAAGCCCTGAATTCAATCCCTAATTCCTTTCCAAAAAAACAAGAAATGAAAAACAACAACAAAACATAATAGCAATTTACAAATCAACTCTAGAAAGAAAATCAAATCTAAGAAGAGTGTAGCTATAATACAAACATGAGATTACTATCAAGCTATCACAAAATTGAAACACTTTCTCACAATCACATTTATGAAAGAAAGAATATGGCTTTGCATTATATAAAAATTTTTTTAACTGCAGTTCCTGCAAGTCTAAATCCCAAACTTTTTACTCACTATATTTTTTTAAAAATCAGTATACTTCAGGGACAAATGAGAAATAGAACTTTATTTGTAAGTTGTATCATTTTTTCAGGGAAAATTGCCCCAGTAGCAACTCCAAAAGATAAGGTCTTCAAACAGGTGTGTTAGGCATTTATCTCACCTTCAGCTTCAGAGAATATCAACTTCTCCAATTGTCAACCACGCCTCATCCCCACACACACCGTAGCTACAGGGTTAGGCCACTAGCATTAACTGAAGGAATACAGAGTTGTCATTTTACCCAGGCGATCACTGCCCCTGGAGAAAACTGTACACCTCTTCAGCAAGACTTTTTGTCAGAAGAGTTGCCATCTCTACACAGGACATTTATTACCAGGGCAAGGGCAGGATATCTTCTCCCTGTTCACAGGCAATAAGTTACAGCAGAACTCTGTACATGCCACCCCTCCCATCCACACCAGATTCTGGAAGAACCACATTCAGAGGAATGTAAATAACATATTTCAAAGACAAACTAAGCTCCTCTCAACTGCATTGCAGGTCCTTGGACTCAGGTTTGAGGAGGCTGAAGAATTTAAATCAACTTCACATTAGAGTTCCTACGTGAGAAGTAAGAAAAATTTTAAGAAATTGCACAGGGCTTCTTTAAAGGACAAAAAAAAGGGGAAATTGACAAAGTGTGGCTAGAGGCAATGACTGACAGACAAAAACTATTTCTTTTTTATAACCCCACTGAGTTTGACAGGTCATAATCTTTTAACAACAAGACAATGATAGCACAAGAAAACAAGGAAGGTCATCAAAAGGCTATAACTTTCCTTAACTCTCAGGAAGATAGCACATGGAGTTAAATTACTAGAAAAATCAGAACTGAGAACATTCCACCCAGAAGACCTGAAACAAGTGAAGCTATTCCCAAGAGCTCTATAGAGTTCCAAAGTGGCATAAAAGAAAAACCAAGTGCAGGGGTTAGTTGTGGGGAGGGGTAAGAATGAGCATTAGGGAGATTTATCACAGAATTACATTCTAAATAAAAATGACTGAGGTAATCAGTGGATGCCTGGAGCTTGTGAGGGAAGCAGAGATGTATTTCAAAGAGGCATAAGGGAACTTTTAGGACTGATGGAAATATTCTCTATTTTTGTCAGGATGGTGATGATGCAGCAGAAAAACTGTACCCCCGAAATTGGTGCATTTGTTCTATATAAATTATGCCTTAATGTTTTAATCACTTTCTCATTCATTGGACAAAATATCCAACACTCACAATTAAACAAGGAAAGGTTTATTTGGACTCACAGTTTCAGTCCATAATAGACAGACAAGACAAAAAACGCATGACAGAGGGGCAATAGCAGATAAAATTGTTCATGTCATGGCAGCCAGGAAGTAGAGAGAGTAAAGGGAGAAGCCAGGGACAGAGATATAAGCTCTCAGGTCACACCTCTAGTGACTCACCTCTTCTGAAGTCCCACATCCTAACAGCAGATTCAACTGTGAACTCATCGATGGATTAACACTGATGGCTGTAGCACCCTATGATCCAATCACCTTCCAAACACCCCATCTATGACCTTATGAAGTTTGTGGAGGAGGTTCTGGGTCTGAAATATAACAACCCACCAAGGCCCTCAAATCACTCATGTTCATCTTTTTCTACAAAATATATTTAGTGCGTCTCTAAAAGTCAACAAAGTTTAACCAATTTCAGCCTGCCGGAAAAGTTTAAATGCAATGTCTCCTCTGAGATTCAAGACTGTGAGTCCTTGTGAAAATTAACGTGAAAGTTAAACACTGCCATCATACAGGAACACCAGGTAAACATTCCCATTCCAAACAGGAAAAATAGGGTGACACAAATTGGACCAAAGCAATACTGAAGCCCAGCAGAATAAACATTAAATCCTACAGCTTTTTATTCAGCACCTGGGACTTGGGCCTACCAGAAGTTAACTCAGAATGGTTTGAGCAGTCCCCACCCCATAGCACTGCCAGTTGCAGGCCCCATAGCTTCTCTCTTGTGGTGATTCTACTCAATGCTTATGGCCTTCCACAGTAGACATAACATGTTCATGACTTCTTTAAATTCCTGAGGTCTCCACTGTACTTTGGGTTCATTCTCCTAGCTTCATGCAATACCTTTTCAGGAGCACACTGCCTGGCCTCCCAGGCATTCCTTTGAAATCTGAGTGGAAACCTCCCATCCAACAATTCTGCATTCTGCTTTCTTACATTGACAACACAAGTGCTTAACTTTCCTTTCCTATGTGGCAGGCCACCTGTCTTCTCTTCCTGTTTGTCAGGAGCTTCCTACTCTACTGTATAATGTGTACATAGCAGGAAAATAAGATGTCAATAACAGAAAGCATCAAATATGTAATGAGTGCTTAGAATAGCCATCAACATTTTCACATTAGTCGTGTACATGCTTACAGAGCCTAAAAGATTACACCAGAACTAAATACTTACGTGAACTACAATGTGAATACAAATGAAAGTCTACCACAGAAAGAATCTTTGCTTCAATCGTCACACCAACAGCAGTCTTCACACATGAAAACTGCATGTCCCACACACAAGTATCTCTTAACTGATAGCATGTAGGTTTTGTTTTCCTGCCCTTCTTTTCAGGGTACAGTTGACATCTTTTTGGGTTTCCTATTGTTGTACTAGCCTTTGGGATGCTGTGCCTGCCTATTTACCTGTCAGCTCACCAGTGCACTCCACAATTGTTTTACATTGTTCCCTGGGCAGAAACATCCAGTTTTTCCTCTGCTATAAATGATCTATTATGAATTCCAGCCCCAATCCTCTAAGAAAATTTCTCCATGGTATTTTGCACTTGTTATTTTCTTTGTAAGCTATTGAATTATTTACGCACATGTTTAGGATCCAGTAAAACACAACCATTGGCCAATGCTTTGTGTTTCAAATGACATCACAGTTGCTGTATAACTCTTCAACAACATCTACTCCACCTTTGCTTTTGTTGTAGAAAATTTGCATCTCAGGCTTCCATTCTGTCAAGGTTTCCCTATCAATATTTCCATCATGGTGCAGTGTTGACATCAGCAGTACCAGTTTTCCTTCACCATATACAAGACCAGTGTAAATCTTTCTGAAATCCAAAGATTGTACAATGCAATTCTCTGCTTTAAAATTGCAACATTTCATTTGGAATTTCTTCTTTGTTCTTGCATACATTTCCTACATGTCAACTTGTGCTCTATTAGCAAAGGTAACATCAATTGGAAGCTGGTAAACCAATTGTTTTATGTCATGTTCTGAAGAGTTTGGGAGCAATGAGTGTGTTCACATCTTTTGCTTTATTACTATATGAATAAGGACTTGATGGCTGAATTCCAGGATAAATTTCTAAATTGAAAGCATAATAAGTCTTCATATCTGCAAGGGCATAAATTTTATGCCATGTTTTGACCCATCCCTTCTACAATCTTTTACATTCCTAAAGTTACCATGAGAAATCCTTGCTAAATACAGCAAATCTATGACTGCTTTCAGTTCAACTTGTGAGGTGTCATGATAAATACATTTTTGAGTATGGCTATTGATACATAAGGAAGTCTTTCTTGTATTTCAGTGTTCGTGTATTTCACAGCATATTGTAGCATTTTGTCTGTTACAATTTCCAACACTGAATGACTATGCTGGCATTCTGTTTAATACATTCCACCCCTGTCAATATTCTCACTATATTTTTGAACATAGTTCTAACATTGAATAGTTCCATTTGGCTGCATGGCCATTTTGCAACATTTCAACTAGTCAAATATGTACTCACATTGCTGCTTTCTTCATCATCTGAATCAAGAAAGTCTGCATTCCCTGTGTCTGTATCAGTGAATTCTCACTCCATTTCACTATCACAGAAACTTTGGCTCACATGACCAATGTCAAAGTCATCTTCATCATCATCATACCATCATACATCCACACCACTCTTCCATTATAAAAGCATGCATTTTACCATCATAGATCATCTTCACCACCCATGCACGAGTAATTTGATAAATCACTTTTGACCTCCTCCAAAACTTGCAAATCTGGTTTTTACATGCCATTGTACTGAATTGGGATGCTTCGACCAGAAAAATCAAAAGAAAGTTTTTTTTTAAATGAATACAGTATAGTAACCACTGTTAATTTCTGATCATCTTGTTTTGAAATCCTACATTATTTTTATTGTATTGTTTTGTTTTGTTTTTATAGTTTTGTTTTCTTTTGATCTCTTTAAAATAATCTTTAAAAATGAATCCTTGAGTGGTGTGGGTATATTATGTCTTCTGTGATGCCCAGGTAAACATGACAAACCTGTTAGCCACAGCATAATGTCAGGTACTGAAGTGCATAGCTCACTGCTGCTATGCTAAAGTAAAACTTTACAGTAGAAACGTCTTGGTGGAATCCAGTGTTATGTGCTTTAGGTTTAAATTATGGGTGTCAAATATTGTGACCTGGTGACAAGAAAAGTGGCTATGACAGAAACAGGAGATGATTAATCACTCTGCCCAGTCTAAGAATTTTTGGAGCTGTGTCACTAATTGGGAACAAAACGTTTACTTTGAAAATATATACTTCTCATTATGCCAGAGCAATCCATAGTAGAGTTGGTTGTAGGGTTGGACATTAGACACAGCAGCCTCTGTAGTGATGAGACATCCATGAGGATCACAATCCAAGACTCAGCCTCACTGGGATATTTTAGCCTGAATTTATGGCTTGTTTTAAGTGCTGACTTTTCTCTCTCCTTGGGTTCTCGTTTGCACCAAGTTTCTTAGGGAAAATAGATAGGAGCAGGGAAATTTCCATAACAATGATCTTCTCTCCCACTGAAGGCACTCTTAATCAATAAACTGACAGCATAATGGTCTACTTGTTAGATCCTTCAAGAATAATAAACCCCAGCCAAGTGAAGGAGCTCTGCCTGAGCCTGAAATCACATAGACCACAGAGGAAGATATGAGAAAAGCCCAGAGGCTGTGGCCCATCTTCTGATAAAAGAACTGTCTGGAAGATGTTCTTGGCATTTTGCCTATTATCACCAACTTTGCAAGTGAAGCAGGTTTCACTTGTGATTTTTCTATACAAAAAAAGTTAATAATGAATTTGATATTTGATTTAGCCTAAAACCATGCATTCAAATCACAGTATGTATTTTAAAGAGGTGGTATCAGTAAATTACTGCTGAGAAAACAAACCTCCCCAAAACTGAATGATTTAACACTAACAGTCTGTTACTATTTTTCAGGCATCTGAGGATGATTATTCTTGTTCAGGCTTTGCTTGAAAGGCTCTGTTATAAGCAGCTTTCATCCTCTTGGACCACCAGACCAGCTTAGACACACTCTTAGATGATGGCTGAGGCATAAGAAGTGAAGTAAAAACCCATGCTATCACTTATCTTAGATTTATACTTGCCACTGTCACTTCTGCTTCATTCTTTTGGAAAAAGAAAAACATATCAATAATCCCAGAGTCAAGGTGGAAGGAAATAAGCCTCACCTTTATGAAAGAAATCCAAAGTCACATAGTGAAGTCTGTAGATACAATGGGAGATAAAACTAGGAGCCAAATAATGCAACCTGCAACACAGAGAATCACATTTTCCCACAGTGAATGTTAAGTGAAATTTGCTGTTTGAACACTGTTCTTTGATTCTATCCTTTTGCCAGTAATAAAACTATTTCTTTAATGTGACAGAAATACATTTGCTCTAAACTACCTGAAAAGCCCCACCTTTATTAATGCCTTGGCTTATCTCCCACTGGAATCCAACTGGCTAAATGAACAACTTCCAAATATATAGTACTACACGTTGCCTTTACTGAAAGCAGTCATTCTCAAAGTGTGGTTCCCAACTTCAGCACTGCCACTGCCTAGAACTTAGAAATTTAAATGTGAAGTCCTTATCAAGACTTACTGGATGAGACCATCTGGGAGTGAGGTCTAACATGTGTTTTGATAAACTCTCCAGGGGATTCTGATGATTATATAAGTATGGAAAGCACTGGCTTAGAGTATCTCTTTCCTACTTCCTGCTCTTGTCCCCATTGACAAGGATTTTTTCAGTTTGTTTGTATTATTACAGGTAGTACTGATGTCCCTGTATGGATGCATTATTTCACCACCAACCTTGCCCAGGAGTACTTCTCCACTTCAAAATATTCAAAACATTTATTATCTATTCAGTTAATTAGTGTTTTACATTATTACATCTTAGTGCCCCAAGTCAACTGTAAATACTGATCAGCAGATGTTATGGTTTATACACTGTGTCAACTTGAGAAGTCTAGAAGCTTAATTAAGTAACTCAGCAGCTCTACATCCTAGGGTGTAGAGCACAAGCAGTTACCTGTTCATTGTGTCAATTTGAGAAGGTCAGAAGTTTAACTGAGAGACTCAGCAGGGAGCCAGTGTTCTCACTTTGTAAATATCTCATCCTGTGCAAAAGAAGGCAAGGAGATTTGTAGAGCTACACCCACCCTGGAGGTAGGGAGTGGCCTGTGTACAATATAAGGGAGAAACAGAGGCTTGTTCTTGTCCCCTTTTGGTTCTGGCTGCCTTTGCTTGCTGCTGCCTTGAAGTGTTGTCTCTGTGCCATGCAACCCTGCCTTGGAGCCAACTGATTAAGGACTGAAACCTCCAAAACTGTAAGCTAAATAAACCTTTCCTTCCCTAATTTTGGGTGTTGGGTGTTTTGTCCCAGCAGCAAGTGAAAAGTAACCAAGACAGCAGGTCATTTAGCATACTAAGGCAACTCATTGATATTTATTCACTTTTTGCTGAGTAGCTCCCACATATACATGAAATACACATATTCATAAACATATATGTCTTCCTTATGTTAACTTGTTTTTGGTACAGAGACTCATCCCTGCTAACAACTTCAAAAGGCAGAATATTGCTTTTCTGCCTCTACACCAGGGCTTAGGCCACTTCATCTTTGATACATCATCTGACTTAGTAAAACTAAACACATTAAAGCACCAATTAAACATTTCTTCTATTTTTAATATGAATAGAATACATTGCCTAGACTCCCCTTATTATGTGTATAAGGTCTCAGGTACGTTTCTAGGTTCTCATGGGTGATGAACAAAGAACTGGATGTGGAATACAATGGTGAGAAAAAAGAAGCAAAGTTTAATTTAGGTAGCGGTATGCTCAGAATGAGGAGATTCACCCCAGAGGAAAGGAAACTGGCATGAGTGCGTGAGGATGTTAGGTTTAAAAATTTTAATGTTGCACCAAGTCTAAGGTGTCTCCCATTGGATCTTCCACAGCATGATTGACAGGATGCTAAGCCATGTTGGCTGCATTTGGCACACCTGTCCTTTTCCAAAATTCATTCTGTTATAATTGGGTATATGAGATGCAGTCCATATGCATGAAACTTCAAAGAGCTCCAAGTGAAGAAATGCTACTGTAGGTCATATGGGAAGATCTGGCATGTATACATCTTATCTCTACCTCCAGGTAGTAGGCCTTAGGACAAAGTGGGGGAGGTTGACCCTGGACCATTACCCAGGTTCAAGTAAGTGGAAGGGAGTGGTCCCCATAACACCTTGTATGATCTATATTATTTCCCCCTGAGAGACATGGTTCCACCAAAATCTCTAAATGGTGCTGAGAGTGAACTATCTGTCTTCTATAGCTGCTTCCTGCTGAACATGGGTGCTGGCCCTACCTATGTAAAGATTATGGAACTGTCACCATGCCTGATCTAGGGGGCTAAGAGAGTTGTACTGCTCCAAGGATTTGTTAATAAACTATAGATATGGATGTGGGTTTTTATCATTGGCTTGGCTCATCATGTGTAGTTTAACTGCTGTTAAACAAGAAGAAACCAGTTTGACTAAGAGATTATGAGAAACATTCATAAATGGAAGTAACCAGGATATCTAATTCCATATTTTTACCGGAATCCCCATAGTTTAGGTAGTTCCTGGAGGATCTTAAAAGTGTGGTCAGCTAGTTTCATGCATTACATCTCTCTATTCTAGTTTGATCGACATAGAAGCAACATTCTTCTAGAAACAAAAATAATCACCCTTTTCTAGTAGTTAAGTCTAGTCCCCTCGAGTTTTTCATGGATTTCACTGTCAGTGAATTCTTGATTGTGGAGAATGACAATGCTCTGGGCAATTTCATCTAGACTGTTAGGTCCTTAGATAACTGTTGGTAGTAGAAGAGAGATGTGGTTAGATTTAGGGTTCTGTGTAAATAGTCATTGCTTATTATTTCTTCTAGAGGCAGTTTTTGAGCCACTAAAGAGGATTCCAAGAAAAATAAGAACAATCCAAAACAGGTTATCCTCGGGGCAAGGATTTCAAGAGTGAGTAGGGGCAAAAAGAGAGTAACAAAATTAGCTATACAAAACAGTCAAGGAAGGAGCCTGTTTCCAGGATGTGACTGATGTCCCCTTTTACTTTGAAGGAGCAAAATGGTTTACTTCTCTGACTCACCAGGGTGATCAGTGTTTTCTGAATTGAAACTTGAGGCTACCCACTTGGTTCAGACATGTTTGAGGTTTATGATCTCTTCTTCATTTTCACATTCCTCAGGTACCTTGGATTTTACCTAGAGAAGTAAACCTAAGAAGTATTGGGAGTTAGGGTCCATAAGAATAAAAAAGAGGGCACCCTTGAGAGCAAGGACAGAGAATCAATTAGTGTCACCCATGATCTGTGCAAGGAGAGTGTATGGATCTGCTACTGGGGATGAATAGGCGCCACCACCTCATTGATGAGTCTGAAATCTTTTGCTAGGCAACATGCTCCTGATGACTCGACTACCTGTAAAATTGGTGGGATGCGTGGGGACTGGCATGGCACCAGCAAGCTGATAGCCAAAGATTTATCAATAATGGGCTTTAGTCCATGCCTAGCCTTTCTTTTTTTGAAGGGGGAAAAGGGTACTGCCTTCTGTGAGCATATAGATAAAGGCCCTTGATCTGAATGATTACCAAGGTGGTTTTGACAGCCCACCCTGGGGTCTCATCATACTATGCTTGAGGATCAACTCCTGGAAGAGGAATCAGGCCTGATAGAGCCAGTGTCCTGGCCACTAGGATACAGGTTGTCAGAGGTTTGAATAGCAGAATGTCCCTGAGTAGGAAAAGTATAATTCTTTGGAAATTTCAGTATTACCATGAAGGCAGCTTGAAAAAACAAATCTTCCAACTGGAGATTTCAGAGTTCAGAGTAGAGTAAGGAAAACTGGCCAGTTAATTCATTCAAGGTCCACAACAACTGAGGATGTTAGACGTGCATCCTCCTCAATACTGAGAATGCTTACCATGACCTCTAAAGTTATCGAAGGGTCCTGCAAGGTGATGAGCATGCCCTTGTACAGGCTGCCTCAGCACTGTCAGTCACTCTCTTGGCATTCTTCCCATGCTACCATGGTGGTGATGACCTCAATCCCTTCTGGAAATAGGGACAGTCCCTCCTACAGTACCAAAATTCCTTATCTGTATTCAGACATGCTCAGCTTTTGAGGGTGTTTCTTTGCCCAGTGTCCAAATTGCTTGTACTTGAAGCATCTAGACTTGCCTCCTCCATCCTTTGGATTGCCTCAGTTTCTCTTGGTACCACAGACTTTATCATGAGCCTTACCCATTACAACCAGCATGACTTTATCCTGTCTTTCATCTTTATTCAACTTCTATTTGTCCTCCTACTCACCATTGTTGTTAAAGACTGTAAACCACATTGAGCAATTGACTTATCCAGCTAGTAGTCCTGGTTTGAGGTTTAGAAGCCTCCTCCTAATGCATGGAGCTGACTGACTAATAAAATACTGTCCCAGGATTATTTGGCTTTCTCTAGACACCAGGTTAAAATTAGTGTATTTACATAATGTCTGGTGCTGAAAAGCTGCTGAATTTTCATCAGACCCCTGATTGATAGTTCTGAGCTTATTATGGGTTGGACATGCTTATGGATGTTCACTGAGATGGTCTGGAAGTATAACCTCCATTTGATCTCTCCACCCCCAGTATTATAATCCAACTAGGACCCCACTGGGAGCTGAAATTAGTGCATCAGCTGGCTGACTACTGTCAGGTGCAGCTGCAAAGACCTTGCCACTGGCCTTTCTTATAGCTCATGTAATCCTTTCTATTGCTGTGCAGAAAAAAAAGTCAGAATGAACTGGACATCTTGCCAGGATAGATCAAAAGCCATTGTCAGCATATGGAATCAGTCAGCAAATTTCTCAGGATTCTCAAAAACTTTGCCTGGTTTCTCTTTGCATTTTTAGGTATACACAACTGAAAGGGGGACCTGAATTCAAATGGTACCACCCTTACCTGCCACTTTTTAAAGAGGTAGAATGATGGCAGCCTTAGATGTCAAGTTCTCTGAGTCCAAAACTTTATGTTAGGAAGATCCAGACCTACCAAAAGGTGGGCCCAGGAGGTTGTCCTTATGCCCTGGAGTATCGATGGCATAGGAGATATCCTGTGGAGGGTGGAATTTATCCCAGTGTCAGAGAAGGCAAGGAGTCAGGTGGAACAGATGAGATATACCCCATGATGGGTCTGTAGGCAGGAATAGGGTGTCTCCTGGTAAAGCCAAATTCCTTGGGATTCAAGTGCCTGACATCTTTGGTTTTGTATGGGGACTGATGACACTTCCTTTGGATTTTTGAATCTTCTCCTTTGTCCACAACCCATCTTATAGACAGGGAGGATCCAGAACTTGGGTACTCTGCTGTCTGGACACATTTAGCTAATTATAACATCACGGTATGCCTGTTTAAGGAAAATTAGTCCCCTTGGGAAACCTCAATAAACCTTGAAAAATTTTTTCTGCATAGTTGCCTCTTGGGGACCCTGGCTGACAGAGGTAATCTGATAAATGGTCTTTATTCATGATCCACTCTCCAGGGGAATGGGGCCTCTGGTTCCCTATAAGTTTTTCCCTGTTACAAGTAGAGCAGGTGGACCTTGCTTACTTGCAAAAATCTGAGGAAAGTCTAATGGATGAGGACCTGGAAGGTGCCAATCTAAGAACTAATGATAGAACAAAAGAGACCAACAAACTAGAGTGGCCTTCTGAGCTGCTTTTAGCCTAGGAGAGGTGGAATTTTGAACCCTGCTGCCAGGGCATAGCTTTAAAACTTGAACTCTTATACAGTCCTTTCACCCTCTGTCCCCAACTTTCCTGCATTCACACTAATTCATGTCATGAAAGGGCATAAGTTTCCTGGCAAATGAAACCTTCACAATGAGAAGTCACTTAGCAACTAGAAGTCATATATCACTTTAGATAGAAAGATAAATTTGAGGCCAAAATTATCATAAGAATATCAGAACCAAGTAACATGGAGAGGAAGAGAGCTAGCACTTGAGAAGCAACTCAAAAGGCCGCAGGAAAGGATGTCTGTAGGTGGGCTTAACAAGTGGCCATAGGACCTAGGAAGGTTGTGGCATATAACTGAGAAGGGCTGGAGTGGTGTCCTTCCCATGGGACTTTAGCTACTGAAAAAGAATTCCCAAGCTGCAAGTGTTTATGACAAAACACAAGTCACACAATCATAAATCTGACAAATGAATGGAAGTTTTCTGGCTTCCAGCACAGACTAAAATTCTCCATTCCATGGCCAAGTTATTCTTTAAGGGGAGTTTTCTTTTCAAGTGGAAGACACCCTAGTGGCACCTAAGTGTCTGACCCATGCCCACAAAGAGTGACCAAGGTCACAAAAAATGGAAAAGAGAAGAAACATAAAATCTCCTCAGAAAGGGGGCTTCCCTTCTGGCTGACTCACTGAGATGTTACCATGGGTGATGAAGTCCTAGAAGGGTTTCTAGGTTCTTGTTCATGACAAACAAAGAATTGGATATGGCATGTAATGATAAGGGAAAAGCAACAAAGTTTAATTTAGGCAACAGTACACTCAGAGTGAGTAGGCTTGTGCCAGTGGAAAGGAAAATGATAAAAGTGCTTGAGGACATTGGGTTTAACTTTAAAATGTTGTGCTGGATCTAGGGCACCTCCCATTGAATCTTCCAGAGCATGACTTACAAGGTGATTGGCATGGTGCTGAGTCATGTCAGCTGTATCTAACATACATGTCCTTCCCCATAACTCATTCTGTTATCATTGGATGTATGAGATGCAATCCATACGCATGAACTTCATATGAGCTCCAAGTGAAGAAAGGTTACTACAGGTCCTGTTGGAGACTGTGATACGCATGCATCTTACTTCTGGGGAGTAGGCCTTACAACAAAGTTTGGGAGGTTAGCCCTAGAGCATTGCAGGTTCAGGTGGGTAGACAAGAGTGATCCCATAACTCCACTTTTACTGTCTGTATTTCCTTGAGGAGTTCCTAGCCTTCCTGGGCCATGATTATGCATTTTAAGATGTAGCCACCTTCTCTGGTCACCAAAGTAGAGCTCTGAAGGAGACTCAAGGACTCAGAAAATAACAGCCAGTCAGCTCATACCAGCCACCATGAACCAGTCTGAGGAAGATGAGGCAGAGACATTTGCCATATTCAGAACTGTCCATGTACAGTCTCCTGGCCCTGTGCCTCCTTTCCACTGGGTTTATAAGAAATAACAAGCCTGTTTCTCCAATTTAAGAAGTGTGGAGTTCTGGACATTGCCCTGTCTTCTGAATGCCACATGAGGACACAGTGATTTTCTTCCTGATCATGAACTGAATGCTAAATCATACCAGCTGAAATAATCTCCACTAAATAGAGATGTTGGTGCTCACTTTGGTGGAATATATACTAAAGCGAGATATTGGACAAGAGCTCTCTGAGTTACTCTTGAAGTTCAAGTGAAAGAGCAGGTGACTCATGAGTCAAGGAAAATGAAAATGCCCTTAATTATAAAGAAATTTGCACCTAAGAATTACACCTAAGAATTTAGAGATGCAAACTCTGTTTAAAATCAAAAAAAGAAAAGCTTTGTGAATTTAGCTACAATTGCTTTCATTCCATTCTAAAGAAATACTAATTATAAAGATGGTTTTGGAAAGGCATTTTCATTATATTGGGGAAAAGGTTTAATCGCTTCACATTTGGAGACAAAGAATTCATTTGTTGGCAGATAATACAGGTGCTAGAACTGAGTTTCTGGAAAGCAATGCAATTTCACTTTTTAAAAAATGTATTACAATAGCCCAGTGGAAATATTTACACCTTTAATGGGAGAGGAGATATTTGGACACTTAGAATCCAAAGTACTAGAAAAGGGGCTGATGGCTAGTTTTTCATTTCAAAAATACAAGTTGAAAGTGACAATGCCACACTTCCCCTGAGCTCTCTACTCAGATAAAACCACTGTAAGAAACAATGGTTGATAAATTCTCACCTTTCTCTCCCATATTCGATTATTTCAATAAACTTCTAAGTTTATAAAATCTCACTTTTCACTCTTACTTGAGATGCTTCCTCACTAATGAACAATCTCCCAACTGCAATAGGCTGAATAAAAACATTTCAGTTATTCAGAGAACTCTATCCTAGACAAAAAAAAAAAAACTTCTCTTTACTCTGTGTTTTCTCCTAATTAAAAATGCAATTAGTAAGTTGTTAAGTCTGTGTCTACCCGACAACAAGTGCAAAGCAGAACATTATATTCAGTGAGTCATCTCAATGCTATCTCTTCACCTAATTTTGAACCAACAGATTTCATTACCAATTTCTAACCCCAGTTTGGTTTCTTTTTCCCTCTCTGAATTGTAGAACCAATAATAAGACTGAGACTGAGTGAGCAGTGAAGGAGACTTTTATTTTTGGCCTAGAACAGAAGTGGGAGGTAAAACTTGCAAATCAACTTCTCAAATAATTGAGGATCATGGAGTAATACATACAGGATAAAGGAAATGAAAGGGAAGGATAGGCTTATAAAGGATAGGAATAGTCATGTCTTTCCAGGAATTTGGGTGCCACCCCTTTCTGCTTTTTTTATGGTTCTTTCTGGTCATGTCATGGCAAATGTCAACTATCTCAGCACATGCAAATGGGACTACAGTGAATTGAGAGGTTGTCTGGTAGTCACTCAGGCAACCAGTGCAGATTCACCAGTTTCAACTAGTCCACCTGAAGAGAAAATTATGCCTACAGATATCCTATCCACAAAGGTAAACAAGATGAGGATAGGGTAGAATTTCATCTGTATCAATCAGGCAGTCGATGCTGGGGCAAGGTAACAATTTGGAATTACTTTGTAGCCAGATGTTTGGATTAAGTACAGCTGTGTGTACTGCTGGTTAGAAAGTCCAGCTCTTGTTTTTCATGTGGCCTGTGCACTAATTCATTTGATCTTGTTAGGCTGACTGAAGGTGAAAAGTCCTTCAGTGAATGCCTGCCTCTGATCTAGGTGCCCATTGCCTGTTGTCAACGTCCTCTTGCACAAGGTATCTGCTTCTGGGTGCTCTACAGTGGTGTCTACTCCTGTTGTTAATATCCCTTCCAATTAAGGAAAGCCATCTCACCTCCCTCCATGCAACTAGCCCCTTGTTCATATCATCCTTCCTACCTTCCAGCACTTAGCACAACTTATAACTGTCTTACTTATTTGTTCATTTACATCTTTACTCTCCATCTTTCATCCACTAGAAAGCAACTAGCTCCATAAAGACAAGGATTTTGTCATTACCAATACAATGTGGGAACTCAGTGATGCCCATAATCAACCAACCTGCTTTAAATATTTTCTGAGTTCAGATTCACATAAAAATTAGGGTCTTTAATAACCTCCATATGTGCATTAGTACAGATCTAGAATTGCTTTCTCAGGAAAATTTTGGTTCCTCTAACAGGTAGTTCTGTGAGCCACCTCTGTAAGCAGGTGGGCTGGCCTTCAGTTCAAGCACAAGACCTGGTAAAACTTCAGACTTCGCCATGTTTTCAAAAGAATGACAACCCTTTCTCCAGCCCAGAGATTTACTCTTAATGATCATCTTAGTGTCTGACACTAGCCATTTGTCAGAATTCACACAACAAATCTATGCTACCCTATACTTAGTAACCTTCACTTAGTTGCAAAAATAACCTTAGTAGAGGCCTGCATGGAAAGCTTACAATCCATTCTTTTTTTTTTTTTTTTTTTTTTGCAATCCATTCTTTGCTTCAATTTAAAATGCAAACTTCACAATCTTCCAGAACCTTGGAAAGAAAAATTGATACATTTTTGTTTCTCATACAAAAGTTTTTACTAAACCATTCTTTTTCAATATATTGTTGACCTACATTGGAAGATACTGTGAAAACAACCCTGAGAAACTCATTATTCTACATTATTATAATATTCTATATGAATGTTTGAAGATATTATTTGCTACATCACACCAGGCCTCCTATTGAAGACCCACAAGAGAAATTGCTCTGCTCTCCTATATTAAGAATAGCTGTGCTTCTCTGCACTACTGGTTTATTTTTAATCTTTTATATGACATGAATCTTATCTATTCCTGTGCTTTGGAGGTTAAGAAGCTCATAGGCACTCCTATGGGGTCATACTGTGGGCATTTTATATACTAACCTTATCTTGGACTTTATCAAATTTTTCATACTGCTATTTTCCTTTAACCCAAATTCTTTACTTGCCCTTTCTAAATCTGGATAAGCTAAATATATTACTGTGGAGAGCCTTGGATCCTTTCTGGATCAAAGTAAGGAAGCTTTGTAACTAAATTTAATATTTTGACAATTCAATACACTGTTATGCAAAAACGGTGACTTTGAGGGCACAGTTGGTAGCCTGACTTAAAATACAGTTTGTGTAGCATTCCCAAGTTCAGTTCTGAGTTTTCTAGGGTCACTCATAAGACTATTGAGACTTAAACCTATCTATAAATCTTTGTGTTGGTCTATTGGAAAAGATTCACCATGATGCCAGGGACAAGGAAAGTATAAAGTGGCTTCCAGTTGAGTACTTACGTCAAACTCAATAGGTTGGATACTCCATGTTGCAGTTGCTGACTTGTAATAGAGCTGCTTCTTACATGAGCAACTCTGTTCTTAGTGTGCTTCACATGATCATCTACATTCTACTCCATGCATCTGCCCTTCAACTTCATCCCTCACCTTACCTCAGAACTCTTCTGCTCATATCCATTATCAACACACCCCCACTGTGGTTTGAATGCATACCCCAGAATTCATGTATTGAAAACCTAATCTCCAATGTGATAGTGTTGGGAAGTGGAGCCCAATAACACTTGCTTAGGCCTTGAGGGTCACGAGCTCCCCTTGTGAATCAATTAATGTCACTTAAAGTGCGATGAATGGGAGTTCTAGTGCTCTTTGCCCTTCTCCCTTTTGTCATAGGATGGCACAGGAAGAAGACCCTTGCCAGATGCCTGCACCATGACATTGGACTTCCTAGCATCCAAGACTGTGAAACAATATATTTCTATTTATTCTAAATTACTCAGATTGTTGTATTCTGTTATAGTAGCACAAAACAGACCAAGACACCTCCAAACTCCTCAGCCCCTTCTCAAAATATTTTTTCCTTGTTCCTCTGAAAATCAGATGGTCTTGCAGGAGTGAAAGAAAGAAACTTTCCTCCAGCTTCTGCCAGTGGGAGTTATGGAAATTAAACCAAAAAATGACAGATTGACAAAACAGTAACAGCTTATTTACACCTGCAGCATGCATACACAGAGGAAAAATTCAGTGATGAGTAGCTAACAGGTGGTTAGAACTTGAAGCTTATTTAACATCACAGCAAAAAACAAATGTGTCAAGAAGTGATAAGACAAGAGAAAGAGGGTTTAAACTTTTAGGGGTAACAAACTGTGGGAAGATAAACACATGGGAGAAAATATTCCATGATAACATAGGGCATGACAACAGGTTATGACAACCCATCCCATACTTTTCTACTGTAAATTTGTACTTTAGCATAATAGTAGCCAGTTGTACAACTCAGAAGCTACACCTGAGGGATACAGGGAACAATCTTTGTTTTTATTTACTGTAAAATGTGTGCATGTGTGTAAAAGTGTCAAACAAAATTTTACCCACATTATGCTCCATCTAACAGGTTTTCAGTATGCTTATCTGAGCATCAGAGAAGATAAAATACACCCACACTACTAAGATTACTCATGCATGGATGATGAAGATGATAATGACTTTGATGTTGCCCATGTGAGACAAAGTTTCTGTGACAGTGACATAGAGCAAGAATCAATGGATGCAGACACAAAGAATGCAGACTTCCTTGATTCAGATGATGAAAAAAACAAAAATGTGAGGGCTGGGGATTTATTTAGCTCAGCAGTATAAGCACCTGCCTGGCAAATACAAAGTAGTGAGTTCAATCCCTGGTACAAAAAAAAAAACAGAAATATGAGCACATATATGACTAGTAAAAATTGTCAACATGGTCACACATCCAAATGGAACAATTCAATGTTAGAACTACATTCAAAAATATAGTGAGGATCTTGGCAGGGGTGAAATCTATTGAATGGAATGCAGGTACTGCCATTCAGTGTTGGAAATTGTTTGTAACAGATGAAATGCTATAATACAAAATGCTGTGAAATATACATAGGCTAAAATACAAGTGAAATTTTCTGAATGCACTGATAGTCATACTCAAAAATGTATTTATGATGACACATCACTAGTTGAACTGAAAGCATTCATAGGTCTGCTGTACTTATTAAGGCATTATGTAAAAGATGGATAGGAAAGAAATAGATGTGAACTTGGGATTTGTAGAACAATGATGACACTGAGGAGATTTGGTTTCCTTCAAAATTGCCTGAGGTTTGATTACAAAACCATCCACCAGGAAAGAAAAAGAACTGATAATCTGACTACTATCCATTCACTGTTTGAGAGATTTGTGAGTAATTGCCAAGCAATTTAAATACCATCTGAATGCATGACTATTGATGGACATCTTGCAGCATATCATGGTGACTGTTGTTTCAGGTAGTGAATTCCCCCCAAAACCTTTAAAACATTGCATAAAAACTTGCGCTTTCATAGATGTGAAGGCTTATTATGCTTTCAATTTAGAAA
The DNA here is from genome assembly GCA_004363535.1 of Dasyprocta punctata. NCBI lineage: Eukaryota > Metazoa > Chordata > Mammalia > Rodentia > Dasyproctidae > Dasyprocta > Dasyprocta punctata. The sequence goes on from RJWM01005987.1 coordinate 32,697, forward strand.
TTTATCCTGGAATTCAACCATCAAGTCTTTATTCATATAGTAATAAAGCAAAAGATGTTGTGAACACACTCATTGCTCCCATCTCCCAAACTATTCAGAACATGACATAATACAATTGGTTTACCAGCTTCCAATTGATGCTACCTTTGCTAATAGAGCACAAGTTGACATGTAGGAAATGTATGCAAGAACAAAGAAGAAATTCCAAATGAAATGTTGCAATTTCAAAACAGAGAATTGCATTGTACAATCTTTGCATTTCAGAAAGATCTACACTGGTCTTGTATATGGTGAAGGAAACCTGATACTGCTGATGTCAACACTGTACCATGATGGAAATATTGATAGGGAAACCTTGACAGAATGGAAGCCTGAGATGCGAACTTTGAACAACAAAAGCAAAGGCAGAGTAGTAGATGTTGTTGAAGAGTTATACAGCAACTGTGATGTCATTTGAAACACAAAGCGTTGGTCAATGGTTGTGTTTTACTGGATCCTAAACATGTGCATAAATAATTCAATAGCTTATAAAGAAACTAACAAGTACAAAATACCATGGAGAAATTTTCTTAGAGGATTGGGGCTGGAACTCACAAGAGATCATTTACAGAAGAGGAAAAACCAAATGTTTCTGCCCAGGGAACTACATTAAAAAAAAACTGTGGAGTGCACTGGTGAGCTGACAGGTAAATAGGCAGGCACAGCATCCCAAAGGCTAGTACAACAACAGGAAAACCAAAAAGATGTCAACTGTACCCTGCAAGGAAGGACAGGAAAAGGAAAAGGAAAACGAAACATACATGCTATCAGTGTAAGAGATACTTGTGTGTGGAACATGCAGTTTTCACGTGTGAAGACTGCTATTGTTGTGACAATTGAAGCAAATATTCTTTCTGTGGTAGACTTTCGTTTGTATTCACATTGTAGCTCGCATGGGATTTATTTCTGATTTAATCTTTTAGGCTCTGTAAGCATATACACAACTAATGTGAAAATGTTGATGCCTATTCTAAGCACTCATTACATATTTGATGTTTTATGTTATTGACATCTTATGCTCCTGCTATGCACACTACAAAATATAGTAGGAAGCTCTGACAAAACAGGAAGGCAGGTGACAAGAATGGCCTGCCACATAGGAAAGGAAAGCTGAGCACTTGTTTTGTCAGTGTAAGCAAAATGGAACATGCAGTTGTCATGTGCGAAGACTGCCTTGAGTGCGACAATTGAAGCAATGATTATTTTTGTCATAGACTTTGGTTTGTGTTTACATTTAGTTCACATAGGAATTTATTTTCAATGTTATGTTTTAAGTTTTGTAGGCAAGCACAGAACTGATGTGAAAATGTCGATGTTTATTCTAAATGCACAACACGTATTAAGAATTTAATATTTTATTTCATTGACATTTTATGTTCCTGTCAACTACACATTGTATAATATAACAAGAACCTCCTGAAAAAACAGCAACACCAATGAGATGTCAAATATGTCCTACAAAAAGGCCAGGAAAGAGAAACACATGTGCTGTCAGTGTAAGTGATACAAGTATATGGAATATGCTATTGTCAAGTGTGAAGACTGCCTTAGGTTTGATAATTGAAGTGATTTTTTTAGAGTTCTATTGGTATTTTCATTATAGTTCATGCAGGAATTTATTTCTGTAGTTCTTTTTTAGACTTTGTACACAAAAAAATCAGATGATGTTAAAAATTTTGATGCTTTTTTATGAACACATAATAAATATTCAAAAATTGATACTTTATTTTTTTGATTTTTTTTCTGTTAAGTAACCATTGTTCAATGTAGTAAAACTCATAAAATTAAATAATCCAACAATAGAAATATCCTAAAAAGTAAACATGGGTATTATGTACCCATATTTCTGCACCTTTATGACAAAATTTATGTTACGCCTTTAGTAAGATTTGTTTGTTCAAGTCCTTCTCACTACCAAGTATCCAACTTTTTCATGGCCAGAAAACATCCCTGGGAGGGGAATTTAAGGCCGTCCTCATTTCTTGGGAGTTTCTGATTTTAATCTGATAAGGGAACTTCTAAGGTGGGCTCTTTCTGCATCTTTTAATCTTCATTTGCCTCCAGATCAAAGTAAACCTCATGCCAAAGTGGAATGTTTTGGGGTGACATAATCATATCCCTTCCTTGGGTTCAGGGTCAGCATCTTAGGAGACTTCAGTGCTATTCAGTCAACATCCTAGATGCCCCTTAGGGGAAGGCACTGCAGCCCTCTCCATTGGATCAGTTTTTCCTTCTATAATTCGCATTCCTAAAAGCACAGAGGCACGGGAGATCTTGATTTTTGTCTTTTGTTTTTGTTTTTTGAGACATAGTGTCACTGTATAGCCCAGGCTGGCCTCGAACTCACAGCAGCCCTCCTGCCTTAACTTCACAAGTGGCGGGATTATAGGTATGCACCACCACAACTGGCAAGAACTTGGATAGAACATCCATCATCAGATTTTACCACTTTTCATGGCTGCATTTACCAACCTCCTATAACCACTTCATATTCACTAATGACTACAGTCTTTATCTCCTCTCCTTCCCTTTTTTATCCTACTGTTATAATTATCCTTAGTGATTTCAGTGTCCATCTGGATGCCCCATACCACACTGTGGCCATTCAGTTCTTTTAATCTTAGTGTCTATAATTCTTTCCTTTTCTGTACCATAGCCTCGCAGCTAGAGTCTTTACCAATAATGGTGTCATTCCACATCTCAAAATCAAACATCCAACACCTTGCCCATCCTCTTCTATTTTTCCACTCACCTACTATCATACTTCGACTCTAGAAAATGTTTCCTGCTCCACTGGCCCAACCACTCTCTCACTCTCCAGAGCCCCCATTAGGTTAAACCTTATATGACCTAAGCACACAGTGGAACTCTACTAGAATTTTCCTGGCTGGACCAACTGGACTCATTTCAGATTTGTGATCACAGATATCAAATATGCATTAGACATTGGCTGGTACTTCTGCACCTCCCAAAGAAATGCTCCATTCTATTATCTGGAATTATATAACTGAAACAATCCAGGTCATAAATTACCCTGATGTGGGTTGCCAAAACCACTTCAGACTATGGCTGACTACTAGTGAGATCCAGTCATAATAATCATTCAGGTTTTATAGGCTAGTGAGAGGACTGCGGCTCCTTCTGCATTTATGGGGCTCTCTGAGAGCATCTCATATAAGCTGTTACACAATTCTTTGAACAATATCCCCTCATCCTCCTCTCATTGGTATTTCCTACCCAAAAGCCACTTTTGGTGGCTTCGGTGTGGTTAAGGAACACAGTGTGACTTGGGTGTGATGAAGACCCCAGGGTCTTCTAAGCATACCTGGTCCTCCAAAGGGAACATAACCAAGCATCAGATGATACCACTCCTGGTATGAACTATTCATGGTACTAGTGGTGGACTCAGCGAAGAAAGAGAACCCTCCTCATCCTACTGCTCACTGATGTACAAAGTGGTCTCCACACCCTCACAGGTTCCTACAGCTTCTGCCAGTAGCCACATTCTATGGGGCTAAAACCAAGTCCTTCTGAGCTGGAGTCAAGTTTGCAATGCATGAGAAATGCATGAGCCATGCTGTCTCCCTCAGTCTAGGTTCCCTTGGTGCCAATGCAAAAATCTCTCCCCTCTTCACCCACCCAATAACCCTCTGCCCTATTCCCTGCCACAATGTTCATCCATGTCTGCACACCAACTAAACTCATTCTGCAAGCACACACACCCACATATGTGTACTTCTAAACAGAAGGTAAAGAGAAAGAACAAAGGCAAAGATTTGTAGATTGTAGAATGCTTTAATCAGAAGGGTCAAGAGGAAGGTGATTCATGCAAAGATAAAGGAAATGATAAAAATAACAAATTGAATGACTTTTAGAGATCCAGAAAAGATGATGTGCTTTTCTCTTTAAATGCCAGCCTAACAAAAAAAATCTCAACCTCTACTTAAACGCGTAGCCAAACTATAATTTCATGATTTAATCAAGTGCCTGATTGATTTCTGCCTAGTACCATTTCTGAGGACTTGCCTCCTCCTTTCCATTCATAGGCTTACAGTGGAAACAGTCATGTTATATAGAATTACCTCCACCCACCACTGACCATGGACCAAAATCTTCTATTCCAGGATTTGGAATGAAGACCAAAAATGAGAGCTCAGCCTTAAGGAAAAGAAAAAAAGGATAAATACAAGCTGCAGAAGTTTCTGGTAGAAACTTCCTGGTAGGTACTGCATTCCTGCCACTGACCTGCAGTGAAGCCAAATCAGTCTCTGTGGGTTTTGCCACAGATTCCAGAGACTTCTGTTTGCCAAAACTAGCTCACGTGGTTTTTGTTAGTTGTAGCCAAAAGAAATTAATTAGAAGTGACATCTAATGAGACAAGAATGATTGTTAGAGGAACTTGAGAGCAAAGTGGTCACTCTCTGCAAAAAAGTAAGGAAATCAAATCCATGTCTACAAGGAAGGATATGCTGAGGGTTGACTGATGGAGATGGAACTGTGGGCACAGGATTCTCCTAAAAAGCTAATAACATCTTGACAAAGGAAATGAGCTGCTACTGTGCGAGAGAAAACGAGCATCAACCAATGTCTTGGAAGTATGCAGTACAGGACCAACTGTAAAAACCAAGGCTAGGGAAAGAATCTAAACGCCTTATATTTAGTGAGCTGCTTCTGGGAAGGCAAAGAAGAATTGAACAAATAACATTTGACCTTGTGTTGACACATCCCCTGGGGTTCAGGAACCCCAATAGCAGCACTGCCACCCAGAGGCTCTTCTGTTACTTAGATCTGGAAAACCGAGCTCCAAGTTTCTCAGCTAATAACGCTATTCTTAGGAGGATCAATAAGGGTACAGATGTGAAGAAGTTCTGCAAACTTGTAGTCAGTCCACTAGTACAAAAGAGAAATCACTGTTTAATTTTCATCACCCAATTGCCCAACTGAACATATGGAAAGGCAAAACAAAACAGAGAGGAATCAATGAAAGAAAAGCAATTGCCTAAAATTAAAACAAAAATTATCAGTACCCAAAATCCTGATTTCATAATTCTTGTGTGTAAAGCCTTTCGGTGACTTTCTGCCACCCACAGAACAAGTCCAAGACCTGTGCAATGTGGCTCATGATTCCAGTCACCACTAGGGTTCCTAGCTGTGTTCCTAATTGTCAGCTGCAGCACCTCACCTTCCTCATTGGCACAGCTTCTTTTTTAAATTTGAAAAACTGGTCATTAATTTATTGACTTACAGAAAGAAAATGGTAGATTCCTGCCCTACTGTTATGTTGTGTTCCATCATAAAACGTAACTGCAAAATTATTTTTAAAATGTAATATATAGAACACAAAATGAATTTGTAGCAAACCCGAGGAAATTCTTTTGTTATAAATTACCCAAAATTGATAAACAAATCCCCTCTAACTTGCATTTTGTTTAAAGCATAACTTTATGTCATACAAATAAGTTTCAAGTATGAAAAGTGCATTATTGCAGTAATAACTCTTTGCAAGTCCAAAATTCTTAGTTTATAATAAAACTGTAAAGTTAAAAAAAAAAAAGTAAAACCATCAGTGCCATCTACTGCAAAAGTCCAACATCTTTTTATAATGTTGCTTAACAAGTTTCAGAGAAATATTTCTGGAAGCAACACATAACTGAAAGGAAACTACTAATGGTTTTACCACTTTACTTTATTATCATCTTTAGTATTTTCTCTTTCCAAATAGAAATTCACACCTCTGTAATGTTGCACTTGAGTCAGCCATTCTGTGCAGTTGCCACTTGCATGTTTCCAAAATCAACTTATTGTTCATATATTCTCTTCAAACTGCCTGTGATACCAAAATGTACAGATAAGGAACTTTTTGTTTGGATTGGCAATATCACCTGTATTATTAATTTTTCTAGGTAGATGACTTCATATTCCTGAAAATGATGGACAAATATAGCATTAGAATTAATGCAAAATCTTCTTTCTTGAACATAAGCAAATGCATCTCTGTATTTCATCCCAAATGTTTCCATAATGTCTGCAATAACAAAGGCAGCACTTCTGGAGATCCTTGCATTTCCATGGGCAACATCTTTTCCTACAGTTTGTAAGCTCCCATCAATAAATTCTTTAGTCATAGGGAAAAAAAACATATTATATTTTTCACTGAATTATCTGCAATATCGAAGACTAATTATCCAAATAATTGTTGAAGATTTAGTTTAACAAAGTTTGCTTCAACATTTTGCCATGTGCAAATTATATGAGTTATTCCATGTTTCTGTAATATAGGTAGCTTGTTTTTCATAGCAAAAGAATATGGGCCTAACAACAATCGAGATAAAATTTCCTGAATCTCTCATTGCATAGGGCAGGTCTACCCCTCAGTGTCATCCTTGCACTGTTGGACCAAGGGGAACTTTGGCTTCATGTGCTCCATGGCCCAGGCCCCATAAGCAGGCAGTGTGCATGGGGGAGCTTCCACAAGCCTGACCACATGGTCACGGAAGAAGGGGAGGAAGAAGGGCAAGCAGAGTAGAGGGCAAAGACCTCTCAACTAACACTCAAGGGCAAAGGCATCCCAGAGACTCTGGTGGCAGTGGCCTCAGCGGCAGCTACTTGGAAAGAGGAGGGTTGTGTGGCCAGCAGACATGCTGCTCAAAACAAATTTCATTTCTTGCCTTTTTATCACTTTTATTTTGGCTCAAGCTAGTGTAACACCCACACAGAAGACCTCAGCAGCTGGTGGGAATGACAGACACTCCTCCACCCACCTGCAGTACCTTGGTGGGTCAGCAGGAATGTTGGCCACCCCTCCTCCCCACCCAGATGACCTCAGCAGCTGGAGAGAACATTGGCCACCCCTCCCCCCACCTGCAGTGCCTTGGCAGGCTAGGGGGAGCATTGACCACCACTCCCACCCACCTAGAGGAGCTCAGAAGCCAACGAGCATCGACAATCCCTCTGCCCCATGCAAAGGAGCTCAGCAGCTGACAGGAGTTTTGGCGACATCTCTCCCACACGCAGAGGAGCTCAGCAGCCAGTGGGAGCATCAGCAACCCCTTGCCCCATCTGCAGAAATTCATTGGGCTGCAGAGCCTTGGCAACCCCTTCTGCCACCCAGAGGACCTCAACAGGCAGACAAGAACATGGATGAGTCCCTCCCATACAGAGGACCTCAATGGGTCAGCAGGAGCCATGGTGACCCCTCATCCATCCAGAGGACATTGGCAGGCAGGCAAGAGCATAGGTGACCACTTCTTCCATACAGAAGACCCTGGGTGGGCTGGTGAAAGCACTGGTGAGGCCTTCTCCCACCCAGAGAAATATGGCTAAGCCTGCAAGACGCCCAGTAACACAATAGGGCCCTGCCTGGGTTGCACATCATGGACAGGTGATTTTGGTGACATCCAAAAGTCTGAAGATGCAGTAACAATAACAGATAAGGGTTGGTTCACATCTACACTCCCACTCTAGTCAGAAAAAATTTTAACCAAGAGGTGAAAATGACAAAACAAAAAAGCAAAATGCAATCTCAAACCCCCAGCCATCTGGAACAAGTACAGGAGACATTAAAATAGAAGACACTGGAAGTCAACACCTAAAATTTCTGAAAAGATAGTGAGTGGAGGCTATACAGGAAAGCAAATCAGAAATACTCTCTCAGGTTAAAAAAAAAAAAGAAATGACAACCTTAAGGAAGGAGTTGTTCAGCATAGCTAGAGAAGACATAGATTTAAAAAAAAGTACAGAAGCATGATGGAAACCTTGAATAAACAGTATAGGAAAACAATAAAATGCATGAAACAAAGTCAAAGGAATAACCAGGAAATAGAAAATTCCATTGAAAGCTGGCAAAACTACTTAAACAAAACTGAAGCTAGACTTTCAGACCTTGAAGACAGGATCACAGCTGGCAATCATGAAAGGAAAGAACTCTTAAAAATAACAAGGTACAATGAAATAACAATTCAACAGCTCCAAATGATGCAAAGAAAAATAATATAAGATGTATAGGTGCCAATGAAAATGCAGGAGTCAATGAAAATGACATTTTTAAAAAATTGCAGAAGAGAAGAAAATTTCCCAAGCATGGGAACAGAATCCAACATACAGATAAGTGAGGTATATAGAACTCCAAATATCCATAACCAAAATAAATCTACACCCAGACATATAATAATCAAGATCCCTGAAATTCAGCACAATAACAGAATACTAAAAGCTGTTGGAGAAGAGATACAAATCACCTATCAAGGAAAGCCCATTAGAATTGTAGTCAACTTCTCAACACAAAGTCTCAAGTCAAGAAAAGTTTGGGGTGAAGTATTTCAAGCCCTGAAAGAAAACAACTTGCAACCCAGATTGATTTACACTGAAAAACTATCTTTCCAATTCAATGGAGAAATAAGATACCTCCATAGCAAAGAACAACTGAAGAAATTCATGTCCACCAAACCAACCATAGAAACAATATTGAAAGTGTATTGGGTGATATACTATGTACCTCCAAGTCCTCATATACTTTTTATGAGGCTAAGTCTGGTGCTTGCTTGTGATGGGTTTGTTGCCTAGCACTGGGATTGATGATGTGAGTGCTGCACCCGCCCAGGGGTGGAGCTGAGATACAGTGTAAATGAGGCAGGTCTTCCTCTTGCTCGCTTCTGCCCTCCTCTCTCTCTCTCCAGCGCACCTTGCTGTTGTGGCCACCATGAATGACAGCCCTGCCATGCCACACTGCCTCGGAGCCAACTAAGTATGGACTGAAACTCCCTAGAAACTGTAAGAAATAAACTTTCCTTCCCTAATTTTGGGCATCAGGTATTTTGTTTCAGCAAAGAGTAAAAAGTAACCAAGACAGAAAGGTATTCTAGATAGAGATAAAAATGATCACAATTCCCATAGCAACATCAGAAAGAAACCACCAGACAGGGCAAACAATTAAACAAAGGGGAAGATCAGGGAACCAACAGCAAGAAAATAACATCACCAAGATAATCCAATACATATCAGTTGTAATCATCAATGCAAATGGCTTCAACTCACCAATTACAAGAAACAGATTGAGCCGGGTGGGGTGGTGCATGCCTTTAATCCCAGCACTAGAGACTGAAGTTGAAGGAGCATTGTGAGTTCAAGGCCAGCTTGGGCTACAACACGAGCACAATGCCAACCTGAGCTACATGGTGCAACCCTGCCTCAAAAAATTAGGGCCTGGAGTTTGGCTCAGTGGCTTAAGTGCCTGTCTGGCAGGCGCAAGGTTGTGAGTTCAATCCCTGGTGCCGCAAAAAAAAAAAAAGAAAAAAAAAGAAAAAAGAAACAGATTGGCAGAAAATCAGCAAAGAAATAATAGAATTGTACTGACCATGTGAACAAATGGACTTAGTAGATGTGTACAGAGTGTTCCACACAGCAACATCACAATATACATTCTTCTCAGCTGCACATAGGATATTCTCTAAAATAAACCATACACTAGCCCATAAAACATGCTCAAGTGAATTTAAAGGAACTGAAATTATCCCATGCATATTATCTGACCATAGTGCACTAAAATTTGAAATTACTGGCAAAAGAAACTGCAAAAACTTCATAAACATATGCAAATTAGCACCCTCCTGAGGAACCAATAAGTCACAGATGAAATTAAAGAAGAAATTAAACAATAACTGATACTAAATGAAAATATAGATACAACATACCAGAACCTGTGGGATGCAATGAAAACAGTCCTAAGAGGGAAATATATAGCAGTGAATACTCACATTAGGAAAACAGAATGAGCACAAATAAACAACCTAATGCTGCACTTCAAGCTGCTAGAAAAAGATGATCATGCAAAGAGCAAATCTTATAAGGGAGAAAATTATAAAGATCAGAGCAGAAATCAATGCAATTGAGACTAAGAAAACAATACAAAAATTAAAAAATTGAAGAGTTGGTTCTTTGAAAGAATAAACAAAATTGATAAACCACTAGTCAACCTTACAAAGAAAAAGAAAGAAAAAACTCAAATTCATGCATTGAGGAATAAAAAGAGTGAAATCACTACAGATCCTTTGGAAATTCAAAAGATCAAAAATATCTACTTTGAAAATCTTTGCTCACATAGGTTGGAAAACACAGAAGAAATGGATAGATTCGTAGAAACATATGAATTATCAAAAGTGAATCAAGAAGATATAAAAATGTTGAATAACCCAAAATCAGTTACTGAAATTGAAAACGTAATTTAAAATTTACCAACAAGCAAAGCCCAGGCCTTGACAGATTCATGGCTGAATTCTACAAGAAATTTAGACAGTATTTAATGCCAATACTCCTCAAACTCTTTCATGAAATTGAAAGGGAAGCAGTCCTCCATAATTCATTCTTGGAGGCAAGTATTACTCTGATACAAAAACCAGAGAAGAATTCAACCAAAAAGGAGAACTGCAGGACAATTAGCCTAATGAACATGGATGCAAAAATTCTCAATAAAATACTACCAAAGGGATTGCAGCAAATCATCAAGATTATGCACCATAATAAGTGGGATTCATCTCAATAATGCAGGGATGGTTCAACATATGCAAATCAATAAATGTAACACACAGCATCAACAGAGCCAAAGATAAATATCACTTGATCATCTCAATAGATGCAAAAAAAGCTTTTGATAAAGTCCAACACTCACTCATGGTAAAAAAAAAAAAAACTACAGAAAACTGGAATAGATGGTCTCTACCTCAATCTGATAAAAGTCATCATGACAAGCCAACAGCCAACATCATACTAAAAACTGAAAACTTTCACTTTAAAATTAGAAACAAGACAAAGATATTCACTATCACCACTCCTATTCAATGTAGTCCTGAAAATGTTAACCAGAGCAATTAGATTGGAGAGAAAAATAAAAGGAATAAGAATAGGAAAGGAAGATATTAAAATATCATTATTGGCAGATAACATGGTACTCTATATAGAAAACCCCCAAAACTCCACAAAAAGACTACTAGAGTTAATAAGCAAATTCAGCAACATAGCTGGATACAAAGTCAACACTTAAAAATCAATATCATTCTTGTACACAAACAACTCACTGAGAGAGAAATTATGGGAATAATTCTTTTCATGGTAACATCCAAAAAAATGAAATACTTAGGAATCAATCTAACAAAGGATGTAAAAGATCTGTACATTGAAAACTGCAATGCTCTAAAAAGGAGATTGAAGAGGATGCCACAAAATGGAAAGCTATTCTTTGCTCTTGGGTATGAAGAGCCAACCCTGTGAAAATGCCCATACTCCCAAAATTGTTACATAGATTTAATGCTATCTTGATCAAAATACCATTAGTACGCCTCACAAATCTAGAGAAAACATTCCTCAAATTCATCTGGAAATGAAAGAGACATGGAATAGTAAAGGTAATCCTGGGCAAGAAAGGCAAGGCAGGAGGCATCACAATCACTGACTTGAAGTTATACTACAAAGTTACTGTGATAAAATCAGCATGGTACTGGCAAACAGCATACCTGAGGTTCAGTGGAACAGATTAGAAGATTCAGACACAACTACAAAGACACTCAACCACTTTATCTTTGACAAAGAGGCCAAATATGTTCACGGGAAGAAAGTTCCTTTAATAAATGGTGCTGGAAAAATTGGATTTCCACATGCTGAGGTCTAAAACTACACCCATGTCTATCACCATGCACTAAACTAAAATCAAAATGGATCAAAGATCTAAGTATTAAAACATAAACACCAAATCTACTGAAAGACAAGGTAGGTAGAAATCTTGAAGACATAGTGGTAGGCAAAGAGTTTATGAACAAGATGCAAACTTCATGAAAGTACTTCAAAGAATCAACAACTTGGATCTTATTTAAAAGTTTTTGCACAACAAAAGAAATCACCAACAGAGTCAAAATAAAACCCACAGAATGGGAAAAATCTAGCCAACTGTCCCTCAGACAAAGGACATATCTATAACATATAAAGAATTGAAAAAAATCAGCCCTCCCCCAAATTCAGAGACCCAATCCAAAAATAAGCATCTGAGATGAACATGCGCTTCTCACAGAAAGAAATGCAAATGGAAAATAAATACATGAAGAAATGTTCAACATCACTGATCATTCAAGAAATGCAAATTAAAACAACACTGAGATTCCATCTCACCCCAAAAAGAATGACAGTCATCAAGAAATCAACCAATAACAAATTCTGGAATGGCTATAAGGAAAAAGGAATATTTCTCTACTGTAGGTGAAAGTGTAGACTGGTACAGTTACTGTGGAAATCAGTGTGGAAATTCCTCAAAAAACTTGTATTGGATGTCCTATTTATTCCATCTATTCCCCTTCTGGGTATTTTCCCAGAGGAATTGAAAACATCATGCCACAGCGGTATATATGCACCCATGTTTATAGCAGCACAATTTGTAATAGCTAAATCTTGGAAACAACTTAAATGCCCATCAACCATGAAATGGATAAAAAAGATGTAATGTTTTTATACGCTGGAGTATTACTCAAGTATAAAGAAGGATAAACTTGAGGCTTTTATAGGTAAATGGATACAACTTGAGACCATACTCATAAGTGAAATAAATCAGACTCTCATATTTAAATATCATATTGTCTCCCTAGTGTAAAAAAAACTGAAATAGCAAATAAGACCCAAAATGTACAATAGATATTGTGAAAATGAAAGGAAAAGAAAATGCTTAAAGGAAAGAACAACTGGGAAAAATAAAAGGAAAAAAGAAAGAAGGGAAAAGATTGTGTGTGTGTGTGTGTGTGTGTGTGTACAAGATGGATAACTATACTACTAATCTCTGTTAGATCATCAAAAAGAATAGTTTGTGCTTTCATTGTTTGATCATTTGACCATTTTTGTACCTAAGTTTTGTAATCTGAACAGCCACTTTGAAGATAACAATATTCAATATATTAACTACTGTTAATTTCCTATTATTTTGTTTGGAAATTCTGTATTATCATTCTTATTCTTTTTTGTTTTTAAAATAGCAAAATAATTTCCCTGTATAGCAGAGTCTTCGGCAACTCATCAGGCCACCTCCTGCCTCTCAGGAGGTCTCTCTTTCTCTCTGTCTCTCTGTCTCTCTCTCTATCTCTGTCTCTATCCCTCTCTTTCTCCCTCTCCCTCTCTCTTTCTCTAAATATCTTCCTACTTAAACAAAATACAGTGTAACAATCATCTTTGTCTCTTTGAAATTTTTTGTAGTGCTGGAAATTGAACCTAGAGCCCTGAGCACACTTGGCAAATGCTCTACCAGTGACCTACAGTCCCCAGCCCCATCTTTGTCTCTTTAAATGTCTCTTCTCATTAGTATTTTTTGGCTGCAAGTAATTAAAAAACCTCCTTAAGAAACAAAGAAGATTTATTGGAGGATATTGCTTAACCCTGCCTCACTCGTCTCATTCACCTGCTTAATTCCTAGTGCTTTCCTCAAACCTCAGGGGAAATGCCTGGGCCCTGTGGTATTCAATGCCCCACCTCTGTGGTCACATAGCACTCTGGATGGTATTTTTTTCCATGTTTTTACCAGTTAGACTATGAGCTCCAGAGGGTGAGTCCCCAGTGTCAGTATTTTGCATGGTTCGTTCTGAGAATTTCAAAAATATTTGTTGGTTACCTATGCAAATTATTGAGAAGGTAAATTTTTGCTGAGAACCAGTGCAATGGGTGGTAAATATTGCTAACATTTAAATTCCTAAGCAGTTATTCTTGCCTATGAAATCCTGCTTCTCAGCTGTCAGTTCCACTGAGTTTCACATAGGTAGTGCCTGCCTCAGAGTCTCTTGCAGCACAGTGAATTTTCCATTTGAACTTGAGGTTGTTACATTTATCACTGTTATGTCATCCTGGAAGATAAAACCATATGCACTCTTGTGGATTCCATGTTATCTGGTGTTATAAAAAACTAGATCTCAAGATTATTTTTTCAACAACACAGCACTTATTTAAATAACCTTTACTGTAACAGAATTTTTCATGTATGATTTCACTTAATCTTCATAATAACTAGATACTGCCATTGTATGGATGACATAATTGATACATAGGGCAAGCCACTTGCTCAGTATAATGAGACAGTCAGTGGGAAAGTCCAGAACCAAGTCCAAGATACCAGGTTCTAAGTCACCTATTGACAGTATCAGTGAATGCCTGTTACACTACACAACCCAAATAAAGAAAAGGAGAGGCTGAGTTTGGGCATGATATGAACCGTAATCGGTAAGAAGATTGATCAAAAACAAATCACCCGGCAGGGTATGATGGCACAAACCTATTATCCCAGCACTTGGGAGGCTGAGGTAGAAAGATTGCCATGAGTTTGAGGACAGCCCAGACTACCTAGTAAACTCAAGGCCAGCCTGAACTACATGATGACACCCTGCCTCAAAGAAAGAAAGAAAGAAAGAAAGAAAGAAAGAAAGAAAGAAAGAAAGAAAGAAAGAAAGAAAGAAAGAAAGAGACCATGTCTTAATAGGTCCCTGTGTAACTTTTTTACTGCTCTAAGAATATTTGTTTTCTTCATTTTTCTCTTGTTATCTGTCATAAAACTGGAAACTTGAACCTGAGATTAGGAAAGAAGGGAAAAGCATTTCTATTCACTTTTCATCTGGAATTTGACATAAGTTCATATATCTAAGACCACATTAGGAATCTCTTGAGGGCATTGAGTTTGTAAACCAAACCACTAGCAGCAAAGCAAATGACCCTAGGGTTGCTGAGGTCTACACTTCCTCCTGTGGTGAATGCACCTCACCAGGACTATCACATTTTCTGAGACCACAAGGCAAATACACATTTCCAGGGAGTATGAGCATAGGAAGGATCTCTGAGGGTTTCTTTCTGGAGGGTGTAGGCACATTCACTGTTCTGCACAATGCCACCTGAGCTTCTGGATGGACTCACTCCTAAAAATGGCAACTATAATCTAACAAATGTTCAATGAAAATTTTATTCAACTCAGCTGAAATAGATTGGTCAAAACAACCACATCTGAACCTGTAATCACAGTCTGCTTGACTGGTTCTTACCAAGGTTCATTTCTCCATTGGGCCAGAAAAATAAAAACCTCAAAAGTGCTGAGTCCAGGTATTTTAAATAAATGAAAAGAACATATCAAAATTTAATGGAGGAAAGTAGGTCAGCTCCTATTTTTCATCAAGAAAAAGGTCTTGTTGGTATAGCCTTGGAATGTGCCACAGACAGAAAAATTACTTCTGTTAGAGGAATTGAAACTGAGGCCTAAGGGTTTCCTCTGGCTTTGACTTTCTGTCTCCCTAAGTGACAGAAAATGTGGTTTATTTGTAGAATTTCATCATAAATTGCTTGAGGAAAGTTGACTTGAAAAAATCTATTGCAATAAACACAAAAGGTTTGAGCCAGCATGGGCAGGAAGAAACAGCCAAATATACCTCATGTGACTACAGGCTACTGTTGGAGACACTTGCTTCCCATTGGCAGCCATTGCAGGCTGGGGGAATCAAACATGCCCCTGTGTGCCTGCCACCATTGAGAGAGTCCCAGGATAGCCATGCAGGCTGAGAAAAGAATCAACCTCACCATCACGCACTCATGGCTATCAGGGAAGCTTCAGTGAAGCTGTATGGTTCTGGAGAAGCACACTGCATGCCTACTGCCTCCCTGGGAACCTTTGGAGAAATCCAGGTGCTCTGTCCATTCCCCAACACTGTGGAGGTGGAACAAATGCAGGAAGTGACTGGGACCCCACCCACCAGCTTGTAGGAAGAAACTCAGAAAATGTCAAGACAAAGGAGCAAAAGACGATCTCAGACCTCCAGCCCACACAGAACAAGTCTAGGAGATATTGACATGGAAGAAAATGTAAGTCACACACCTGAACTCTCTGAAAGGACAGCAACTGAAGTAAAGAAACAACTTCATGAGATTGTAAAAGTAATCAAACAAGAAATAATATCTCAGGTAAAAGAAAAATATCACAAAAGTAATGAAAGAATTGCTGAGCATATCTAAAGACATAGACTTTAAAAGGGGGGAGTATAGAAAAATGACAGAAATCTTGAATGAACAATAAAAGAAGCAATTACAATGCATTAAACAGATTCAAAGAGATATCCAGGAAATTAAAAACTCCATCAAAACCTGGCAAAACCACATGAAAGAAATTGAAGATAGACTTTCAGACCTTGAATATAGGATTTCAGCCAGTCACAGTGAAAGGAAAGATCTTTTAAAAATAACAAGGAACCAGGAAATAATAATTCAATGACTTCAAGATGACACAAAGAAAAATAATTTAAGAGTGATAGGTACCAGTGAAAAATCAGGGCCAACACAAAAGACATAAAAAGACTATTTAATAGCAGAAAAATTCCCAAACAAGGGGAAAGGACCTGGCATACAGATAAGCAAGACATACAGAACTCCAACTAGCCATAACCAAAATAAATCTATACCAAGACATATAATAATCAAGATCCTGGAAATTAAGCACAAGAACAGAATATTAAAGGCTGTTAGAGAAAAGAAACAAATCACCTATAAAGGAAAACCAATCAGAATCACAGCAGACTTCTAAACACAAACCATCAAGTCAATAAGAACTTGAAATGAAGAGTTTCAAATACTGAAAGAAAACAACTTCCAACCCAGATTGATGTACTCTGCAAAGCTATCTTTCAAAATAATGGAAAAGTAAGAAACTTTCATGATAAACAACAACTGAAGAAATTCATGACCAACGTACCAATACTACAGAGAGCACTGAAAGATATTCTAGAGAGAGATAAAGATGTTCACAATTCCAGGAATAGTGGTAGAGGGGAATTGACAAACAGGGCAGGCAATTGAACAGTGTGAAAAGTGGGGAGCCAATAGCAGGAGGATAACTTGTCAGAGATGAGCCAATGCATGCTGGTTGTAACCATTAATATAGATGGCCTGAATTCACCAGTAAAAAGAAACACAGGGAGAGTGTATCAAGAAACAAAATCCATCAATGTGCTGTATATACAAAACACATTTAACTCAAAAGGAAATTCACAGACTGAAAGTCAAAGGAGAAAAAGCAATTGTTTCATGTGACAGGAAACCAGAAAAAGCAAGGGTAGCTTGCCCATCAACCACAGAATCAATAAGAAAGGTATGGTAACTTTATACACTGGAAAGTTACTCAGCTATAAAGAAGGATAATCTCAAGGTTCTTGTAAGTAAATGAATGCAACCTGAGATCATGCTCATGAGGTGAAATGTTTCAGACTCATATGGGGGAACATTGTGTTACCACCCTAGCATAAAAAACTGAAGGAGTTAGTGGAATCAAAATGTAAAATAGATGTTGTGAAAGTGATAGGGGAGGAAACGTCTGATGGTTTTGGACAGCTATTTTGAAGAAAACAAGAGACATTATGGTAGTCATTGTTGATTTCCTATTATCTTGTCTTGAAGTCATATATCACTTTCATCATATTTGAATCTGATTAGCTTTATTCTGTTTCATTTTGTTTGGTTCTATCCTCTTTAAAACAAAAAAATGACAAATGTTTTGTGGAAGGCAAGTATACAAATGAAAGGAACAGTTTAAATTCTACTGAACTACTAATGATTGTTAAAAATGTTATCTGTGAAGCAAGGCAAATTTGAAAATATTGCTAATTAGAAAGTATTAACCCTAATCTCTCTAATCTTGAGAGTCAAGGAGAATAAAGAGGCAATAAAATGAAGCCATTTTGACTTGTCAGTTATGGGAACTTTCTTCTCTTTCTGTCTCCCAGAGATAAGACAGAATACCATTAATTTCATATGATATGTGCTATGCAATTTTCTAACATCATATTCACTGTGACATTGTCCTTGTATCTGATTTTACACATGGCATTCAATAGGCAAAAGGTAGAAACAGCCCAAATATACATTAAAGGATGAATGGATAAACAAATTTCTATCATACATACAATAAATATTCAACCATAAGGAAAAATGAAGTACCAAGATACGCTACATCAGTGGTGGTGAATCTATGGCATGCAAGCTTCAGTGGGCACACAGAGCCTTTCCACTGGCACTTGAGGCACGTCCCTGCCAGCATAACCCCAGAAGCCAAGCATTGGATAACAGCATGTGTATGCTCAGAAAGGTGTAGTGGTACTAGTTAATGACATCACAAATTGCCACTCATTAGCTGCAATTTGTCTGAGTTTTCAAATGGCCAGTCAGTGCACTGCTAAGGAGAATAAATAAATATAAATATAAATATGGTAGCTTGAACTACTTGTGAGTTTTATTAATACACAATTTTTTAAATTTTATTTTAAAGATAGCAAAATTCAACAAAACATAACAGAACAAAGTCAATCAAAACAAAACAATAGAACTGGTACAGAACTTCAAAGCAAGATACTAGGAAAACAATAGCTACTATAGTATATCTTGTTATATTCACAATGGTTGACCAGTCCATCAGGTATAGTAAAATCAAACCAAAAATAAAGCACAATAAAACCAATAAAAACAGAATATGAAATAAAGCAAAAAAAATTAACCAGAATAAAGAAAACTGGTGGGAACAATATTGGGCCTCAAAGAGAAGATAGAAGGGAATCCCCCATATTTGCCACATTGCATACTGTCATCTTCCCAAGAGATGTTCAGACTGCCAGCCCCAGGCCTGCAAAATCAACCAAACAATACAAGCATTTAGTTGCTTCATGTACCTTAGTTGCTATCAACTTAGCCGGTCCTCTGAACCAGCAGGTTGCTTAGGGAGGGGTGGAGGGGGGCTGTCCTTGATTCTTAGCCCACACACTGGTAAGCTTACAGGAGGCACATATCTTTCTCTTCCTGGAGTCTGCACCGGTTGCGCACCACTCACCAGGAAGGCAGGCTAGTTGTCTTCTGGTTTGAACTTCCCTGACCCAACGTGGTAGGTTCTCGGGAGGCACATCTTTCTCTCCATGGAGTCCGCGCTGGTCATGCTTAATGTATCTTCTTATAGCTTCTTGAGCTTCATTACCAAGTAGTTACCACATTGCCTTCAGGTGTTCCTGCCTTTGCAGGGATCACATGGAAGGGACTAAGTGTGGCTCAATGGTAGGGCATGTGCTTGGCATGTGTGAAGCACTGAGTTCAAATCCCAGCACCAAAAGTTAATGTACAATTTTAACATTGAGTTTTCTTATGAAAAATAGGGATTTAATAACTAAGATTTTGTGAACAGATGTTGTAATTAAGAGACTGAGATTCTCTTAATGTTGTGTCTTTTCCTGGCATATTTGAATCTGCAGCATCATATTTAATTGCTTATGATGAATTTATCAAAACAAGAGCAAGGATATGTAGTTACAGATATAGATATATAGATAGGTAGATGTATAGATATATAGAGAGAAAGATATCAATATAGATATAGATACAGATACAATACAGTTACAGATACAGATACAGTTGCAGATACAGATACAGATACAGATGCAGATATAGATACAAATACCGATGCAGATATATTTGGACTGGCTATGGCTTTTAGCAGAAGCTCCCACAAGGTAGGAAATGCTCCCAGATCTCTTTTTAAGAGCAATCCAAAAGTTGGTGGTCAGTGGAACATTGCCCCTTTACACTAGGGTCAGAAAATTCAAGAGGAAGCCCAGAAGAGAATCTCTGTCATAGATGGTTGATTCAGGCAATATTCAATTCTTTAGTGTTAACTAATATTGTTGATTTTTTTTGTATAGAGATGGATTTTTATTGGGTATTTCATTTTGTTTCAATTTTGTGTTTCTCAAGATTCCAAGTCTTGAACATCAAAAAATGACTACAGGAAAAAAAGCTAAACTGAAAGCAGATACTAGAAGATGATTTTAAGAAGCCTGAGAAAAGTCATTTGGAGTGATTGAACTCAGTTGGAAAATGTTATGTATTCTGGAAAAGTTTAGTGAGAGTGTTGCGTGTCACACATCTAGTGTCAGACGGCACTTTGACACCAACCACAAAAGTTTTGCTGAACTTGGTGAAACTGAAAGGAAAGCACTTTTTGAAGGGAAATTGCAGAAATATATCATTGCCACTATCTTAGTTTTTGCAACTATCTCTCTAAAACAAATCATCTGACAGTTGCCAGCTTTTAGATTTAACTACGTGCAGCAAAACATGGTAAGCTTCTCCATGATGAGAATTTTATCAAAATGGCCATGTTATCTGGGAATGATTGCCTTTTTCATAATTTCCCAAACAAGGATAAAATTATGCAACACATCTCTGAGAGACCACTCAACAGAAATACCGTTAAAGATCAAGTCTTGTGTATGACAAATGATGTTAGTCATAAGCTCATCACTGACTTACAAAAGGCAGCCTATTTTTCCATGTGCTTGGGTGAAAGCACAGATATAAATAACCATGCAAGGCTAACAGTAATTTTTCGTTATACTGTTGGTGACATCATAGCAGAAGAGCTGGTAAAACTGGTGTCTTTTCCTGGAAAAGCCCAAAGGATAGATATCTACAAAGCTGTGATGGAAGCTTTTTTGTCACAAGACATAAGACTAGAAAAAGTGGTTTCAATTACTAGTGATGGGCACCTTGTATGGTGGGAGCAACTTCTGGTTTCATACAGCTCATGGGTAAAGAAGCAAAACATCCAGTCATTCAGTTTTACTGTATTACTTATCAAGAAGCTCTTTGTGCCAGGGAAAGCAGCAAAAAATTAGATGATACCCCCAAAAAGGTCACAAAAATGATGAGTTACATCAAAACACCCTGTGTTTTTTTTTTAATTCACCCAGGCTTCAAAATGCAAAGAGCCTTTTGAAGTGACCCTGACATCCTTTTATTTCCCCAGATAAGGCCAAATTTGAAGAACTTGATCTTTTCTGCTTATACTGATTAGATTTTGGAGATCTGGAAATAGCATTAATGGAATTCCAAGAAAATTCTCTGAAAAATAAATTCTCTGACCTGCATGCAGTGTTTGATGAGATAGCAATGACAGAGTATGAAGGGATGACAAAGAATAGCACTGTCTATAGTTCTGAAAATGAAATCCTTCAAGTGTGGAATTCTCTGCCAAATAATTTTAAGTCAAGGAAAGGACTTGGGATTGCTTTTCTTACTTTGTTTGGATCGTCTTGGGCTTGTGAGCTGCTGTATTCACCTTTGAATTATACCAAATCTGATACAAGAAACAAACTGACTAACAGATGACCTGAGTGATGCATGTGTTCCTCTCAAACTAGAGAAGTATGAGCCAACGTTTGACAAATTTTCAGCACAGATACAACAGCAAAGATGCAAAGGCACCCCAAATGCAAACTTTTACCTTTTAATAAAAAGCTGTTCACATCATTGAAAGCTGTTATTTTGTTTTTCTTTTAGACAAAATATTTTAATGCATGAATTGTTTTTTTTTTAAACCAAAACCTCAGTATTCAGGTTTAATTGCAGTGTTGGCACTTTGTAATAAATAAGTGGGTTTTGGGTTGCGGTCTGGGCACTCAGTGTCTAAAAGTTTTGCCATCACTGTACTACATTGTAGACAAACCTTAAAAACATTATGCTAAGTGAAATAAGCCAAACACAAAAGATCGCATATTGTATGATCTCCTATTTTAATAGTCATAAGTTTTCTTTTTCCCTCTGGGGTAATCGACAAATAAAATTGTATATATTCAAGGTGGTCAGCGTGATGATTGATACACACATACCTTGTGTAATGATTGTGACGATCAAATAAATTAACACAATCAACAAGTACACTTAAGATCTGCTCTCAGAAAATTTCAGGTAAGCAATACAGTATTAGTTATCATGACTTTGCTGTACATTAGATTTCCAGAACTAACCCAACTTATAACTAAGAAGTTGTACCTTTTTAACAACATCTTCCTGTTTCCTCTATCTCACGCCTGGCAACCACAATTTTGTTCTTTGCTTCTGAGTTCAACTTTTTATTCCACATATAAATGATATCATATACTATTTATTATTCTGGATTATTTCACTTAGCCTAATATCCTCCAGGTCTATTTATGTTGTTACAAATGGCAAAATTTTTTCTTTTTCTTGTTTTTGTTTTTGTTTTTGTTTTGGTACCTGGGATCAAACTCACAACCTCATGCCTGCCAGGCAGGCACTTAGATCACTGAGCTAAATCCCTAGCCCTATTTTTTGAGATAGCGTCTCACTATGCAGTGCAGGCTGGTCTTGAACTCACAATGATCCTCCGCCTCAGCCTCCCTGGTGGTGGGATTAAAGGAATACGCCACCACGTCTGGCTAGAATTTTCTTTTTTTAATGGCCAAATAGAGTCCTATTATATAAATGTACAAAATTTTCTTTATTCATTCATCCGTCAGTGGATTCTTGGGTTGTTTCCAAGTATTGGCTATTGTGAATAATGCTGCAATGAACATGAAAGTGCAGATAACTATAAAATACTGGTTTCATTTCCTTTGAATATGTGCCCAAAAGTAGGATTGCTGGATTCTGTGACAGTTCTATTTTTATCTTTATTTTTATTTTTATTTTTATTTTTTAGGAATCTCCATTCTGTTTTCTATAATGAATGTTTCAATTTATGTTCCCACCAAAAATGTACAAAGGTTGCAATTAATCCACACACTTGTCAACTCTTGTTATTTCTTGCCTCTTTTATCATAATCATTCTAACAAATGTGAGGAGATAGCTCACTATACTTTTAATTTGGATTTCTCTGATGATTAGTGATGTTGAGAATTTTTTCATATACCTATTGGCTATTTATTTATCTTCTTTGGAAAAGCATCTACTCAGATTCTCTGCTCATTTCTTTAATCAGAGTGATTTGTTTGTGTTTTTGTTTTTGTTTTACTATTGAATTGTATGAGTACTTACATATTAGAGTATTAAAAATTGTCAGATATATGATTTGCAAAGCTTATCTTTTTTACCCTCTTTGTGGTACTGGGGATGGAACACAGAGCCTTACACATGTTAGTCAAGCATTCTGCCACTGAGCCTTCTCCATGGACCTTTCTTTTCATCTTTTTTTATTGTTCTAATCTATGCAGATTTTTACTTTAATGTAGTTCCATTTGTTCATTTTTGCTTTTGTTGCCTGTGTTTATGACATAAAACCAAAGAAAAATCATTTCCATGGCCAGTGTTGAGGAGATTCTTCCATTTTCTTTTAGAAATTTTATGGTTTCAGGTCTTACATTTAGGTCTTTAATCCATTTTAAGTTAATCTCTGTATATGGTGTAAGGTAAGGGTCCTGACATGGCAGAAGTGACTCAGTTTTGTTTTCTAGCCTCCAATTTAGTTTGTAGTTAAACTTTAGATGAACTCTTCCCTAAAATCCCCCTTCACAGTTAACTGTAAAACCCACAAAGGAAGAACTAATGTTGTAGCAAACAGTAGGTCAAACAGACCAGATGTGGGGAAAGGGTCTCATGGTGATCTTGTGACATTCTTGTAAAATTCCAAAGTGAATTAATGTGGTTGCTATGGCTACTGAGAAACTTGTTATATGTATAAAATTTTCTGAGAACAAAGGCACAAGGTTGGTGCCTTGGCCTTGCTCGCTGATCACCATCTGTCAGTTAATAAAGCTTACTTGTATCCATTTTTGGCCTCTGTGAGTCTCTCACATTTCCACCATAACAGTTTAATTGCATCCTTTTGCAGGTGGTTATCCAGTTTTCCCAGCACTGTGTTACTGAAGAGATTACACTGTTCTGTTGTATATTCTTGGTGTTCATGTCAATGACTGGTTTATTATATTTTTATGGGTTTACTTCTGTGCTTATGTGATTTCATTTACAGACAATATCAGACTATGTAAATCTATGGAATCAGAATGCAGACTGATGTTGAATGGGGCTAGGGAGAAGGAAAAACAAAAATCTTTTTCTTAACCACTATTGGATTTCCTTTTGGGGTGACAGAAAATTTCTGGAACTAGGTAAAGATGGTGATTGCCCAACATTGTGAATGTAATCAATATCACTGAATGTTTCACTTTAAAATTCTTAACTATGTTAACAATTAAGGTATGAAATTTATCTTAATGAGAAATTTTCAATAAAACAAGTCATTTACATTATATTTTAAATGATATATGGAAAATTTAACCCACAAGTAAGAGTTAGGACAGTATGATAAATGCTTCTAATGAGACGAAAATTATGAAAGCAGACCTTCTAGCCTCTTATCACTCAAAAGTAAAAGATGGAATCCTTTGTATAGGTCCTACTCTTCTTAGAAGACATGGATTTAGGCAGGAATTATGGGTTGGGCTGAACAGCAAACCTCCCAGCCCAAACACAAAATTCTACCCAACTCCTCCCATATGCAATCTCATGTGATGGTTGAGTCAGCATGGTTCTTGGCATGGAAGACCTACGTTCAGGAAGATTGTTGTCAGGATGGTATAAAAGGAGAATGGGAGGTAAGAATTTCAGTTGATTTTCCTTGGAAAAGCTTCATTAAGGCTATTCTTCTCTAGAGGAACTCTGTTGTGACTGCTCTTTGGAGCAGCTCCTGTCATTGTCATTGCCAAGGACAGCTGCTATTCTCTCCAGAGGAGCTCCCGTCTGGGTCTACACCTTGGGCATCATCTCCTGGCTTTCACCACAGGTTCTTCAGTTTCCAGCACTGACTTTTTAGCATCCAGTTAAACACTTTAGCTTTTAGCACAGATCTTTCAACCTGCCAGTGCAGACTCCTCCATCTTCTATCATGGATTCTTCAGCCTCCTGATGTGAATTCATAAGGGACATTGCCATGGGCACCAGGCCTTTGGCTGGATCCTTCAGATCTCTAGCACATGGACAAATCTTTTGCACTCTTCTACATTTGACTCTGCAGGTGGCCACTGTAAGCCAATCTTGTAAATTTCTGTGTCGTGCATTAAATCTGATTCAAAGCATGCACAGTCTTATAGGAACCTTGCCACAGTCCTGCAAACTTTTGTATGCAGTAACTAATACATCTTGTAAGATCAAAATCTTGTAAATATCAACACTTCCTAAAGTTTCTTCTTTAAAGCTGTGGCCTTGTCATATCTGTGTCTTGAGTCCTATAAGGAAGGGAGGTCACAATGTCCCATCAATGTCCAACCATCAGACATAGCACCTCGGGTTCATGAAAGCACCATGAACCATAGCACTCTCAAGGTCATCTAAGGACACAAAGCTGCCTCCAGGATGAGGGCCTGGAGGAGAGCAAAACTTTAACCACATCAAGGAGTCTGAGAACACCAGAAAGTTTACTTTGTGCTGGCTCAGGTTTTATATTTGCTTTATAGCATCCTACACAAAACCTCACTCTAAGGAAATGTACTGTACAGGAGAGACACATTAATTATGGATCCCAGGCCACTATTCTCAAATCCTTCCCTTCCCAGAAAAAAATACCTTACAGTTCAAAACTGCTTGACTTGTAAAATAACTTATCAGAACTCGAAAACAATTCTGCTGATCAAGAGGAGAATGGGGCTGAACTGGCTTAAGCAAGTTAAAAGCTGAATGGGAAGAAGAGATAGTGTTTGTGTTTCTCAGAGCAATTCTTTCCACATGAAGTAAGCCGGGGTGGCAGGCACCTGACTACATTCCCCTTCCTTAAACACACCCTTTCCAGGTTAAATATTTGCACACAGGAAGCAATTCATCAGCAATGATGCAAAGTTGGAATCAGGAAGTAAACACAAACCAGAAATCTAGATTCATGTAACGTCTTCATTTAGGAATTCCTATGTTTTGGAGCCAGCCCTACCCCTGAGCACACTCCAGCCACCATCAGGGATGTTTCCTTCCAGTAACCAGCTCAGGTCCAGGAAGCAGCAGCTGGCCCTGCCCCAGAGTGCACTCCAGCAGCCTTCCAGGGCACTTCCCACCCCAGGTAGCCAGTAAGGGCTGGAAAAAACAGCTAACAGCCCTGAACCAGCGCACCAACTCACCATTGGATACCCATAGCCAGCACTGGCCAGGAGAAACAGTCACACTTTGGAGAAATTTTAGCCAATGCAGGAAGTGCCCCACAATCCACTTGTCTGGAAGAACCCAGGAAAATGTTAAGATGAAGAAGCAAAACGCAGCCTCTGGACTCCAAGCCAAACAGAGCAAGTCCAGGAGATATAATCATGGAAGAGATTGGGAGTCACAGGCCTGAAGTTTCTGAAGTGATGGCAACTGAAGTAAAGGAACAACTTCATGAGGCTATGAAAGAATTAGAACAGAAATATTATCTCAGGTAAAAGAAAAAATAAAAAACATAATGAAAGAATTGCTAACCACCTCTTAAAAAGACATAGATAAAAAATAATAGAGGGGTGTAGGAAAATGAGAGAAACCATAAAAGAACAATATAAGAGAGATTTAGAATGCATGAAACAGATTCAAAGAGATACCCAGGAAATTAAAAACTCCATTGAAAGTTGGCAAAACCACTTGAAAGAGATTGGAGATAGACTTTCAGACTTTGAAGACAGGTGTGCAACTTGTGATCATGAAAGGAAAGATCTCTTAAAAATAACAAGGAACCAGAAAATAGCAATTCAACAGCTTCAAGATGACACAGAGAAAAATAATTTAAGAATAATAGGTGTCAATGAAGAGACAGGGGTCTACAAAATGACATTAAAAGCCTATTTGCAGAATTAATAGCAGACAATTTCCTAAGCATGGGAAAAGGACCTGACATACAGATAAGAGTGGCATATAGAACTCCAGCTAGCCAAAACCAAAATAAATATATTCCTAGACATATAATAATCAAGATCCCAGAAATTCAGCACAAGAGCCAAATATTAAAAGCTGTTAGAGAAAAGAAACTGATCACCTATAAAGGCAATTCCATCAGAATAATGATAGATTTCTCAACACAAACCATCAAGTCAAGAAGAGCTTAGAGTGAAGTATTTCAAGTCCTGAAAGAAAACAACAACTTCCAACCCAGATTGATGCACCCTGCAAAACTATCTTTCAAAATCATTGGAGAAACAAGATACTTCCATGGCAAAGAACAAACTGAAGGAATTAATGACCACCAATCCAACCCTACAGAGAATACTGTAGGACATTCTAGAGAGACATAAAAAAAGACCATAGTTCCAGGAACAGGGGCAGAAGGGGGATCACAGAGTGGGGCAGACAATTGAATGGAGGGGAAAAGTAGGCAGCCAACGACAGGAAAAATAGCATGACAGAGACAAGGTAGTGCATGTTAGCCATAACCATTAATGTAGATGGCCTCAATTCATCAATAAAAAGAAACACAGGCAGAGTGGATAAGGAGACAGGATCCAGCAATATGTTTTATTCAAGAAACACATTTAACTCAAAAGGAAATTCATAGACTAAAAGTCAAAAGAAAAAAAACAATGTTCTATGAGATGGGGAATCAGAAAGAAAGTAGGGGTAGCTTATCCATCAACTGCAGAATGGGTAAGAAAGATATGGCATTTTTATACAATGGAAGGCTACTCAACTATAAAGAAAGATAACCTTGAGTCTCTTGTAGGTAAATGGATACAACTTGAGATCATGCTTATGGGTGAAAAGTTTCAGAGTCACTGGGGTGAACATCATGTTGTCTCCTTAGTATAAAAAACTAAAGGAGTTAGTGGAATCCAAAATGCACAATCAATATTGTAAAAGTGAAAGGGGAGGAAATACCTAAAAAGAGTAGGCAGTGGCCATTGTTAATCTATTGTGCTGTTTTGAAACCGTGTATTACTTTCATTGTTCTGTTTAGTTTGGTTTTATTCTGCTTTGTTTTGTTTGATTTTGCTATATTTGATGGCATGGACAGCCATCTCAAAAATAACAAAATGTATTATAGTAACCATTATTCATTTCCTATTATCTTGTTTTGAAACCCTGTATTGCTTTACTTGTCTTCTTTTGATTGATTTTATTCTATTTTGTTTTGTTTAATTTTATTATGTCTGATGGTATAAGCAGCTACTTGAAGATAGCAAGATGCATTATGGTAGCCACTGTTGTATTCTTATTATCTTGGTTTGAAGTCCTGTATTGCTTTCGTTGTTTTGTTTTGGTTAGTTTTATTCTGTTCTGTTTTGTTTGATTTTACTATGCCTGATGGTATAGACAGTTATTTTGAAGATAACAAGAGGCATTATGGTAGCCTCTTGATTTCCTTTTATCTTGTTTTGAAGTCTTGTATCACATTCACTGTTGTGTTTTGATTGGCTCTATTGTGTTTTACTTCCTTTGGTTTTATTCTCTTCAAAAATAAAAAAAGGATTTCCTAGATTTTGTGGGAAGCAGGAACATTCCAATTTGTCAGTTTTGACAGAAAAACACACATGACTATTCTAAAAACTACCTTACATTGGAACTCATCCCAGCATACGCAGGCACAGTATGCCCTGCAATAAAAACACTACAAACTGGCCAAGATTCCTGACCAAATCTCCTACCACCATCTGTCCTGAGGAGAAGAAATAAGTCAAGAAAATAAAAACACTGTTACATCAAGCTGGTAATTAGGAAATCAGTAAACATAACAAGCCAATAACTGCCCCATTGTATTGTTTTCCTTTCCTCACTCTTGAAATTTCTACACATCTTATCAAGCCAGAAACACTGCATTCTTGTCCTCAGCATCTTAATTCATACCCATGAGCACAAGAAAGACAGAGGTTTATGTTAACCTCTTAACAAGAGGTGGACCACCTGAGTTTGTGTGCTCCCTGGAATTTTGTGCTAAATGTTGTGTTTGTTTGCATGATTTAGAGAGATGGCCAATAATTTCATCAGGCTCTGAATGGTATCCTTGACTCAAAAATCTTTACACTCACCATTTTTAAAGTTTCCCACAAAAGATCAAGTGACTGAACCTAGTTGTGACATGGCCCTGAGGTTACTGGCATGTTCACCATATTCAAAATCACATCTGCAAAAACTAAGACTGTTTTCACTACACTGACTTGTCCAACGAATTTCCGTTGTACCTACTGTGTACCAGAATGGGATGGAGCCAAGAACCATTGGAAAATATGGAAAATTGGGGAAACATTCGTAATGGGAAAGGATTCATATTATGAAATCAAATCAGGTATTTTTTACAAAGACTGTGCTTATTCCAAGTTAGCAATGAGTTAGGTCAGAGTCTCACTTGGGTTTTGAAAATAGAGTTCAAATCTTTTTTTTGGTTTTTGGTTTTCGGTTTTTGTGGGGTTTTTTGTTTGTTTGTTTTTTGTTTTTTGGTTTTTGGTTTTTTTGGGGTTTTTTGGGGTTTTTTGGGTTTTTTTTTTGTTTTTTTTTTTTTTTTTTTTGTACTGGAGATCAAACTCACAACCTCAAGCTCAAATCATTTTAAGTTAGAATAAACCTCCTAAACCTTCCACCATCCCTTGGACTTGCTCTACACTCAGAGATACAGCATTGTGCGTAGATTATGATTTAAATTCTTAGCACATGTCCACATATAACAACTAAACTGAATTAAGTCATTAACATATTATGGTTTCCCAAGACTCCGGTCCTAGCTATAATTTTCTTACCAGCTGCTACTGATTTGTCTGGCATCATTTCAGTGGGATCAATTGTGTTCTTTTAAGTTTTTGCTGGCAGATTGTAGAATTTTTGTGTGGTTCGTCTGCACAAACTCAAAAAGCAGATGTCATATTCATGTGGACACTTAATTTTAAGCCTCATTTCAGTGTGGAGAATGTAGGTTCCTTAGAGATGTATCCCCACCCAATCCTACAATGTATTTCTCTCATTCCCAGAAATGTTATCTAGGCTGAAGATGTTCAAATTCACATGGGTAGAGAGCAACAGGCCTAAATGGGAAGGGAGGAAATACTGTAAGTGCAGATCTTATACTAGCAACCCTAACCTAATCTGGGGCTATGGTGGGCAGATGACATTCCACAGGTAAGAAAACAGAAGCACTTATATGTCTATAAAGAGACTTAGTGACTCACAGTCCAGTATTCTTCCAAATTCTCCAAGAGCTAGTCAGTTACCTCTGACCATTAACCTCTAATTATCAACCCTAAAAACTGAGTCGACCCTAAGGCAAAATGACCAGATCAGCCCCATGCCAGACAGGGAGCGTGATCACTTTTGAATTTTCCTCCCAATCTACTCCTTCCATTTTCTCTGTCCCCCGTCCCACACCCTGCCCCAGTTCACCATTGGCTATGAGCACATCCTATGACCATATCCCACCCTCACCCTACTCTGGAAACAGCCCCACTCCTTGGTATGTTTCTGCCTCAGATAATTTTGGGGCATGTTCTCTGTCACTTCCAAGGAGAGCACAGTGTCCTTTCCAAGCAGCCATTTTCCCTCTCTCTCCATGCTATGGTTTCAATATCTGTAGTGTCCCCCAAGTTTCCATATGTTAAAGGCCTGAACCCCAAGGTGATGCTACTGAGAGGTACTGTGAACCAGTTTAGGAGGTAGGGCCTTATGGGAGGTCCTTAAGTCACTGGGTACGTGCCCTAGAAGGGGACTGTGGGACCTCACCCTTTCCTAGCTTACTTTGTTCCATGACTCATGAGGTGAGTGGTTTGCTCCACAATGAGCTCCCACCATGATTTCCTACCCTGGCAGAGGCCCAAACCTAGGCTCAGTCTTGGACTGGAACCACCACATCCTCAAGCCAAAATAAACCTCTTCGCTTTACATGTTAACTGCCACAAGAATTTTGCTCTGGTGATGGAAAGCCAACTAATATGCCCCCCAACTAAAATGTGTACATCTCGGCAGTGGACTTTGGAGACTAAGCCTTCATATTTGTTTCCCAGTGGAGCAGAGTGTGGGTCTGGCTTGAACACTCCTGGAATGGCAGCAGTGACTTTGATCCACACAATCAGGCCATTTATTTCTCATCTCTGCCAGCCTTTCCTCTGCCAAATGCAACACTGAGTTTTTGGCTCCTTTTTCTTTCTCTGCTCTGAATCCTGAGGGAGCTGTTAGTGAATGGAGCAGTGCCCAGAGAGCAGCAGCCACAGGCCAGTGGAGGCCACAAAACTGGAGAACCTTTAAAAAAGACAGATACCTGTGACAGAGATGATACTGCAGCCAAAGTGCAGCAAGGCCAACATCTCAATTGCCTGATGCCCTGTGGCTCTGCACTTCCACACTCACAATAGTGCTCTTGTTAGGCACATAGACAACTCTCAAACATTTTTTTCTCCTGGTGCTGCAGACTGACCAAAGGCTTGGCTCTGAGCTACATTCTCAGTCATTTAGGGGCTTTGGGGGGGGCAGGTTGCCCCTACATCATTAAGTTATGCAGGCTAGGATCAAACTTGTGATTCTCCTGCCTCAGTCTCCAAGATGCCAAGTTTCACATCTTCCCAGGACATTTGCTGGGCCAGAAATCAGGTGGGAACAATTGACAACAACCTAGTATAAGAACTGCTACTTCCAGCCCCAGCTCTTCAAAGGCTTCCTGCAGAGAGAGTCTGTTCCTCCACGGACTTAGTTCCACAGGATGCAGGTAGTGGCCAGGATTAGACAGAAGTGTCAGAACCACCCCACACCTGCAGAGGACTCCTTAGCACCCTCAGTAACTAGATAACTGCCTAGCTGTGAGCACCTATCTTGGTCTTTGACCTGACCTTTTAGAAGCTAATATGCATTCCAGTGCCTTCTTCCAACAGCTCTTTGCTTGTCAGTCTCTGTCTCTGTACATAAAGACAATTATAACAGCAAATTTGGGGAAGTATGTTGGGAAGGCTGTTTACTGCTGAACCTGTCAAGGGCATTATAGAAAAGGTTATTTCTACCCTTTCTTATTTCCTCAAATAACCCTCATGTATCCCTCAAATCACTAGCCATCACTACATTTCACTTCACAAAGGCATACAACTAAACATAAGGTATTCTCATGCAAGCAGTTCACATTCAAAAACAGAAATATTTTATTCCCAGCGATGCACAAAGTCCAAGTAGAATGGCATTGTTTATCCAGTCACTAAGATTCCAACCTTAATTGCCATTTTCAGACAAAAATATTAAAACTCTACAAGCTGTGTTACCATGAGGAATATGTCTTTGTGTTCCTACTCAACATGGTTCAGACTTTACAGACACCTATGTAAGTTTCAACTTTTTCCAACATGAATGGAGAAAGAGCAACAGAGCACTAAAAACCCAGGAAAATAATTAGACTGCTTGGTAATCCCTTGTTATTCGCTGAATTACTCATTCTTATGTTGAAGTCCCAGTCCCTTAGACCTCAAATTGTGACTTCATTTAGAAATTTAATCATTATAACTATAATTAAAGTTAGATGAGGTCATATTAAAGTAGGCTGGCCCTCTACTCCAATAAGACCAATAGTCATGTAAAATGGGGAAATTTAGACATAGACATGCATGCAGGAAACACACCATGTGAACATGGAGGCAGAGATCAGAGTAACTGTCTATAAGCCAAAGAACCCCAAAGATTTCTGGTAACACATGAATCAAAGGCCTGAAACATACTCTCCCTCACAGCTCTCAAAAGGAATTAACCTTGATGACACCTTGATCTTGGACTTCTGGCCTCCAAAACTGTAAGAGAACATGTTTCTATTGCTTAAACCGCACAGTATGGACTACTTTGATACACCAGCCCTAACAAACTGATAAGTACATCCTTTCATAGCAAGTACTGTATAGACAGTTTATGTGATGAAGAATACATAATATTCAGAGATCTGTGGATATTCTTAGATTTAGTCCACAAAGAGTTTTGAGTACCTACTCTGGGTAGGTATTGTGCCTGGTCCTATGACACAGCAAAGGATAAATCATGATCCATCCATACAAATGCTCAACCCTCCACAGACACTGGAAGATGGGGGTGCAATTGTGGCATACCTAGAGTAGTCCCAGAGGGTTCTACTTATACCCAGTAGCAGTTGTGTGCAACTGAAACCTGCCAGCAGTGGCCAAGATAACAGAGGCAACATCGTATGTCCAGCAAGGAGAAAAGAGACACCTGCCAAATTCATGTCCCCACAACCAAATGTTATAGATGCAAAAATATGGGGAGGAAACATTATATCTTAGCAACTGGAAAGATGTCTTCTGTTTTGAAGACAATTTGGTAAGAATTTTAAGTGACTATGATAAGACCTCCAAAAGGTCTGCTCCAACAAAACTATACGGTAACTAAACTGTTTTCAGGTGAGGACAGATCCTGTTAGCTACAGTTTTTCATCTGGATAAATAAGTTATTCCAAGCCCAGCACAGGGAAGGAATGGAAGAACAGAATTTGGGGGACCAGACAGAAACATCTAATTGGGTGGTAAAAACTTTCCCTGTTTCCTCTGGGGATTTTCCAGAGACTGCACATTACTCTTTGGTGCTTGGGGAGAAATGTGTTGGGGCAGCTCAGTGAAAAGAATAAGTGAACAGCTGACAGATGGGTTAGCCCAGAAGTTGTTGGAGTTTTTTAGCCATCACTCTGATTGCAGAGCAAGTGCATGAAGAAATCCACCACCTGGTTCCATATGAAACTATTCCCAGTAATGACATATTCTGAAATATACATGTTGGTTACCTGAGATATCGCTAAACTGATCTTTCTGCAAAAGGGGAGTTTGTCTTCCTTGAGTCTTACAAACACCATTTAAAGTGCAAAAAAGGGATCTAGAGATGAAGGGAAAGGGATGCAAGGGGGAAGAAAAAGTAAAAAGAATTAAGATGTGTTATGTACATGTATCAGCTCCACACGATCAATGTAATCATATACTAATACACAATTTTTAAGTACACGGTATCTTGCCATGTTAAAGAT
This sequence comes from Dasyprocta punctata, assembly GCA_004363535.1. Classification (NCBI taxonomy): domain Eukaryota; kingdom Metazoa; phylum Chordata; class Mammalia; order Rodentia; family Dasyproctidae; genus Dasyprocta; species Dasyprocta punctata. Next base: position 66,473 of record RJWM01005987.1, read on the forward strand.
GAGGAAAAGAAGTTAAGGACAGATTGGTCACTAGCCAAAGAACATAGTGATGCTTACAGATCCTGGCTTCTCACCCCATCATTCCAAGTGCCCCCAAAGCTACTGGCCCAGTCCCTTCATGGTCAATAGTGAGTACACCAAACCAGAAATCAGAGACTGTGTTTGTGACTTGAAATAAGCATCCCCAGTGATGATGAGACAGGGGTAGTGGGTGTTGGTATGAGATATTTCTAAAATGAAAGCACTTTATATCTTGGATTTTGTGCTCAAATTCTCTCCACTAAATCACAAACCCAGAAGCACTTGTGAACTTGTCCTCTCCCACTTCTGGTTGCATACAGAAAGCTGACCTTCAAAAGGTGCTTTTGCCACATTCATCCAAATCTCAATTGGATGAATTGAGTGCTGATTTTATAATCATGCAGAGTCTTAATTTTTTCTTAAGGAGCAGAAGCCTATTGAGAACCCAGTTTTTTATGTTATATAGTTTTAATTCCACCCAACCTGATTGTGATTGTATACATATTAAGAATCACATTCAGTCTTCAAGCTGCTATTTTTTTTCTTCTTAATCTGGTTCATAAGTCAGGGCTCATATACAATGAAATTCTATGTAGCTATTAAAGATAATGAATCTATATAGATTGAGGGGGAAATATATGTCAGTGCTTCAAATGGAACAGCTAAGAATAAGGATAGGGTATTTAATATTGTTATTTTAAAAAAATAAAGGGTCCCTATATATAAAGATGTAGAAGAAATGTTCACATAACAGTGAAAATTGGGAAAGGAGTGCCATAGGCCAGAGCAGTTCTGGCATCTGCTTTTCATTAAGCATTGGGGAGCATTCTAATCCCACAGGCAGCTGAACTGACCTTGTCAAGCAGTCTTTGGTTCACTATGAGTTTTTATCATAAACAAGTTTGGATTTCCTCAAATGCTTTTTTGGCCTATGATTTTTCTCCTTTAATCTGTTAATACAGTCCTATACATTAATTGACTTTATAATCTGAGACCTAACTTGTTTATGATGTACATATTTAATTGAGGCACAATTTGGCTTGCTAAGATTTTCTGTAGGATTTTTCTAATTACATTTAACTAATTTTCCTTTGCCATTCAATCCTCATCAGATTGTGGAATCAACATTATCCAGCTCTCAAGAAATGAGTAGAGGATTAGTCTCTCTATTTCAATATTCTGGAATAACTTACATAAAATTGGGATTTTTAAAAAATTTCGTAGACATCCACTACAAATTCCTAGTAAAAACCATCTGGGGATATTTATGTACTATACTACATGTTAATATATAGTACTAAATATCTAACACCATTAACTTCCTTCTAAGAAATAGCCTTCACATTTTAACATTTTACCAGACCTCATTGGTACCTCATAGACCCAGAAGAACCATGGGCATCTCACAGGGTGAGGCTGACACTAGGGTTTCTGGGGTTTCTACCAGTACTCCACCCCCAAGTACTATCACAGATCCTACCACTTTGGTTTGCCTTCTTTGCTGTTCTGTTTTCTAGTTTTGTTCAGGAACTGAGTGTTTTTAACTTCACAGGCTTCTAAAAGCTATCCTGCAACTCCTAGGGGTTGTGTTGCAACAAATTTAAAACAATAGAGCCAAAAGTTCGAAAGCATCAAGGAATTGATAATGTTGCACCCTGCATCTGCATTACGTAAGAAGAACTTTACTTTGGAACTTCCTTTTGCAGGTCTTGTTATTTATAGCTGGCAATGTCCTACAGGTGCTGCAGGAGACCAACCTTCTCCCTGCTGAATGGCATTTGATTTCAGAGTTTTTCTATGGCTTCATGATGTAATCTTCAAGTGCTTAGGATCAATCAGGCAATAAGACATTTCTATGTGTCTGCAGTGTTGCTTATGTCATCTTAGAAAAATCACATTAGTCCATGTTGTACAGTTTTGAAACATTTCAACTGACATAGTTCATTACATAATGTTTCTGAATTTGTGTTTTTGCTTGTTTTTAATATTTTAAGAGATGTTGGGGCAAGAGGCAGCAACCAGAAGCAAGCCCACCTGCCTCCCTGGTGAGTTTGCGTGACTGCGTGGAACCCAGGGAGAGAACTATGTGCCTTCCGCAAACCCTCTGTGTTGGGGCAAGAAGCAGCAACCAGAAGCAAGCCCGCCTGCCTCCCTGGTGAGTTTGCCCGATCGTGCGGAACTCAGGGAGAGAACTATGTGCCTTCTGTGAACCCTCCATGTTAGGGCGAGAGGCAGCAACCAGAAGCAAGCCCGCCTGCCTCCCTGGTGAGTTTGCGCGACTGTGCAGACTCCAGGAGGAGAGAAAGTGGTGTGTCCCATAGGCCTGCCGGTGCGTGGGCTGTGAATCAATGACCTTCCCCCCACCACCACCCGCCACGTGAGCATCCTGCTTGCTAGGAGGACCTGCTGGGTTCATGGCAACTGGGGTACATAAAGCAACTAAATACTTGTATTGTTACATTGTTTTGCAGGCCTGGTGCCCGCAGTCTCAGCATTTCTTGGGTACATGACATTTTCTAGTGTGGCAAATAGGTGTGATTGTCCTCTGTCTTGTCTTCATGCCCCAATATTGATGTCATTGCTTTGCTTAATTTTGTTTAATTTTCGTTTCCTTTTTTTTTTCTTTTTTTCTTTTTTTCCTCATTTCACATCCTATTTTTATTGGTTTTATTGTGTTTTGTTTTTCGTTTGTTTTTGCTATGCCTGATGGAATGGTCAACTATTCTGAAAGTAAGAAGATACAATATAGTAGCTATTGCTTCATAGTATCTCTCTTTGAAGTTCTATGCCGGTTCTACTGCTTTGTTTTGATTGTTCTGTTATCTTTTGTTGGATTTCACTATCTTTGAAATAAAATTTTAAAAAAATATTTTAAGAGTGCAACATGTTATTAGATCTCATGTGAGAACTTGATGTGAACTGACCCTCCCCTCAGGAGTGTGACATCACACTTTATCAGACCTCAGTATGGGAGTTACTAATCTCAATTACTGAACTTCAAATATATACACAAACTCAAGCAGTTGAAGGACACTTTGAGAGCTTCTGCTATGACAGGCCACCCTCTGTCAGCTGCTTCTCTGAATATAGATGACACCTTGTTAGATGTCACCATCAACAGTGTCCTCTAGCATTGAAAGGCCTCATGTGTTGTCCCAGATCTCCTCCATGGTGGTCAAACCAGCTTGTCCCAAAGACTCCTCATATGGAGGTATCCCTAAACCTTTAATGAGGCTTTCCTCTCCACACAGGCTGGTTTTCATCCTAATTAAATTAAATTTTAATAATTTTAGAATTCAATCATTACGTGGTTAATACTCTTGCTCTTTAGAGTGTCTTTACTGAGAGATTTTTTTTTCTCAGCAGTACTGGGGATTGAACCCAGGACTTCATGCAGGTATAGGCAAGTGCTCTATCACTGAGCTCAGCCCTTTGTTTTACTTTATTTTTCTGTATTACATTGTATTGTATTGTATTGTATTACATTATCTACTACTGTATTGTATTTTGAGATAAGGTCTTGCTAAGTTGCCTAGGATAAGTTCAAACTTGCAATCATCCTGGCTCAAACTCCCTAGCAGCTGGGATTATAAATGTGTACCAAAATCCCTAACTGTTCTCCCCCTGTATATATTGATATTGTGGCTTCTGCACTTGTGAACCTGAGAAAACTCTCTTTGTTGTATGGCAACAAACTGGGATTCATGAAATTATATTTTGTTCACTTTATTTATACCATAAATAACATTCTACATCCTTCTTTTTTCCTTAGAAACTCACAAAAAGGCTTCTTTTGTAAATTCATACTAATATGGTAGATTGTCAGACTAAGCCTTTAAGAAGAAAAGAAAAATAAATAAAGTGAGGTGAGAGTTTGTGCCTACCATAGTGATGATCCAGAGCAGTCTCTTGGAAAGTCACATGGCAGGCAGACAACTCATGGTGCAGAATTTTGAAACATCCCTCCACAGGCACCACAGGCAGCCAAGTTCTATGGGCACATTGGAGTGGTCTTAACTAAACACCTGCTTTTCTGGAAGGTAACATACCCATTTTATGACCTTTTCTCACTAAATCTTTAAACATTATGTTTAATTTGTATTATTCAGTATCCTGAGAATGCAAATAATTGAAATATTATCTCAGACTAGTTCAAAAAAGCAGAAGCACAAATTTAATGACACACATGAGCAAATCAAGGAAAGGATGTGTTGGTATGAGGATTTAAACACAACTGGGATTGTGTCTTCTCTTCTCTGTTTGACTTTGCATATCTGCTCCATTCTCTCAGGCAAGTATCTTCCTGAAAATATAACTGGATGACCAACAGCCCTAAAGCAATCACAAACATTCAGCAAGAAGGGGAAGGCTTCTCCCACCAACTCCAGTGTGAAACTCCAAGTGGGAAACTCTCTTGTTGGTCCTGTTAGGGTAACATGCTTATTGGTGAATGATAAAAAGCAGGGTGTTAAATCAAAAAATGGGCATCTGGGTAAAGAAATACAAATGGAAAATAAATACATGAAGAAATATTCAACATCACTGGTCATTTGTGAAATGCAAATTAAAACAACATTGAGATCCCATCTCACCCCAGAAAAAATGGCTATCATCAAGAAATCAACCAATAATAAATGCTGGTGAGGCTGTGGGGAAAAAGGAATCCTCTTCCATTGTTGGTGGGAGTGTAGACTGGTACAACCACTGTGGAAATCAGTGTGAAGATTCCCCAAAAAACTAAAACTAGAGGTTCCACCTGGAAATAGGATCTTTGAAGAGTGATCAAGTCAAGATGAGGTCATATGCTATTAGGGAAAGACCTAATCCAATGACTGTTGCCCTTATAAGAAAAGGGAAGTTTCAACAAGGATACAAACACAGGGAAACACCATATGATGAAAAAAGCAGAGACTGGAGTGCTGTAGTCATAGGCCAACAAACATCAAGGACAGTTAGAAGAAAGACTTCAAGAAACTAGGAGAAAAGCATGGAACAGACTCTCCTTCAGCACAAGCAGAAGGAACCAACCTTACCATTTCAGACCTCTAGCCTAATTATTCTGATAGAATAAAATTTTGTTGTATTAAACTTCTTAGTTTGTGGTACAGTGTTTTGTTACATCAGCCTTGGGAAACTCATATAGAGGGACAGAACACCAGATTGTTCAGGTGCCACTGAAGTGGCTAGGGAAATGCAATACTATGAATGGCAACCACCAATACATGAATGGAGAAGAAGCAGCTGTACCCTAAAGAACACAGAGGGACCCTAATAGTTCCATTACTAGAAGAAAAGGATAAAGGGTGCTGGTCAGGCAAGTGCAGAAGCCACTATATCAATATATACAGCCATCCTCTTTGACTAGATTTTGTTATATGTAGAAAAGACTATGTTTTTGCCTTGCAGAAAAAGTTTATTGCTTCCTGCAAATATACTATGTATTATTTCATCCAAATTTAGGGACATACAAGTCACTACAATTTGAACAGTTTTAGTCTTTAAATAAACACCGAAGTAGTGTGATTTGCATTGGCATGCAGAAGGCTCATGGGATTCATTCAGTGCTGCAGTTCAGCTGTAAGAAATGTTTTTTTAATTATGCCAAGGTATATAAAACATTAAAAGTAAAGTTCCTGTGAAGCACATATTGAATGTCAGTTACCTATCAGGTTTAACCTTTTACCAAAAAAATTCAAATTATACACCAAATATAATAAAGATCTCTTCTAATGAATTGAAATTAGTTGTCATTTAATGTGCCTTTAAACTATTTTTAATTGCTAACATGCTTATATTAAATAGCCAGTTCAAAGATGGAAAAGAATTCATTATAAAGAGCAGTGTTAAAGCAGACATCATCAGATGGCCTGTGCTTAAAGATTCTATTTCAAGGCAAGTCCCACGCCAATTAGAATTGTAATGAACCACACAAACAGAATCCTGTAACAGCTTGGGCAAAATCTTCTCCACAACCATACTCACTTTTGAAATGCAGACCATGCAACTGAAAGGTAAAGGTAAAGAAATTAAGCTCATGAATATGCATTCACAACAGCCAACCAACAAAGCATCTTTTGGATGTTACTCATAATAGCCAAGGTGCTGCTTTATGCACTCCATGTATATAAACTAAGTTAATTTTTAAAATACCTCATGGGATGAGTATAATTATCCCCCATTTTCAGAAGCCAACTGAGAAACAGAAGTGATGATGCTTTCCCAGATTCCTAGCTAAGTATGTGACAAAGCACAAGGGTCTTAACCTAGGCCTCCTAATTCTAGAGCCCACAGTATTAACCTGCCTGAGGCAGATATATAGACCTAATGAATTCCTTCTTTGATAAGATAAAAACATTTCCAGAAGAAATGATAGCAAGCAGTGTTTAGGGAAGTACAATAAAATGATTAGTACAGAAATCTGAGACTTCTGGGAAAATGGCAGAGTGGTGAACAGTGGCTGAATAACTTCTCTCGTATTTGAAATCCAGATGCTAGAATACATCAACATGAAAAAGAGAAGAAGGAGGGAAGTGGGTCCTCAAGATAAAGCAAGGATTTGAAGCAAAACTGAAATCCATGAGAAGAGCAAAGAGAAAGACTCAACACAGAAGAGGTGGCAAGCAGCACTTTCTTCCTGAACACTGACTCACTTCATGGAAGGGGTGGCTTGATCCTGAAGATGCATGGTGCCTACTGGCAATTCCAGAGATCTCTACAGAGAAATGCAGCAGTGGAACAGAGCAGTGGAAGAAGCAGACTGCAATGACCGGTGAATTATTTGGGTTCAGATGATAGAACAAGCAGATGGAAATTATCCAGTAGAAAAGCTAACGGAGTTTGGAACTCAGAGTTTCTTTGGGCTGCTCCACCTAGTGGCTCCCAGTGTCAGGGTGAGGAGAAACTGAGTGCAAGTCACCAGGAGGCCAAGGAACTGATTTCAAGCTGGCATGCAGCACAGAAAGTGTTGAAGGCTGAACAAATTGGGTTCCAGCCTCACAGCCAAAAACCAGCCTGAGCTTCTAGGGAACCAAAGGTGCAGGATTATCCACTACCCCACCTAAAATTTAAGGGTGGCTTAGTGAAATTAATCAACATGGATTCAGCCTCTATCTGCCCACTCTGTCTAGCAGTGACAGCAGAGACATGCCCTAAAGTGACCATTTTCTTCTTTCTTTCTGTTCGTGTTTTTTGTTCTTGTTTTTGCTTTGTTTTGTTTGCCTTTTTATCTTGATTGTTTATGTTTTTATATGAGTGTGAACATTGTAGTTTTTGTTGTTCCATTCTTGTTTTTATTTCTTCTTTCTTTCTTTCATCTTCTTTACCAGTTTCCCAAATTTATGTAATCTTCCTTTGTCCTCCATTCTTGCTTCTAATCCCTTCCTCTTCAATTTCTCTATTTTCCTCCAACACCTTTTAAATTTTCTCCCCTGAGGGTAAAATTACTATACTGATGGCATATTTACTGTATATAATTTTCTGGTTGACTTTAGATTTTGTTACATAACCAGGAATATAGTTCATATGATTAAAGGTGTCAAATTAGTATTAACCACAGTTTGTCATTTTCTAGGCTGTATTTGATGCCATTTTATTGCTCATTATACTACTTTAACCAAGGTAACATAGTTGTTCTAACCAGTTGTTCTTTCTGATATGCAAAACTGAAATTGCCTAACGATCATGAATAATACTATAGGCCAATGCCAAAAAACCAGGGGCTAGACAAAATAGGCAGCAACTTCTCACATCCAATAAATTGAAGAGGTAGGATCTTACAACAGACTCAAAACACAAAAGCAAAGCTACTCCTGAAAAGTAGTCATTTCCTAAGGGTTCCTGATACTGGCAGTAAAGCTACCTGCCATAAGCAATTTGTAAGCACCAACCCAGGAATTAATCAAAAAATAGAAAATAAGAAGACACTTAAGGAAGATGTAACCCAAGACTTCCACCTCACCAGTGGCAAACCAAGGATCAATGAAGTGAAACACCTAAAAAACTACCCACCTGCACCCTCCGAAGTGATAACAAAAGTAACAAAACAGATGAATAAGCCTCTAGAAAAAATCAAATCAGAAATAATTTCCCAAAAAACTACAGACAGTGACCATATTGAAAGGCATGCTTAGTGACTCTAGTACAGACACAGATATGAAAAAAAAATAGAGAAGCTTAGGAAAATGATGGAAATTATGAATGGTGAACATAGGAAAGAAATGGAATCCATGAAACAGATTCAAACAAATATTCAGATTAAAAATTTCATTGAAAGTATATGCAGCAGAATAAGCCAATGTGAGGACAAAATACCACATATAGAAGACAAGACTGCAGTTAGTGATCATGAAAAGAAAGGTTTCTTGAAAATGGCAATGGACCACACAAAAAAAATCAATTCAAAAGCTGCTACATGATGCAAATAAGAACAACATATGATTAATGGAAGTCAATGAAAAAGCAAGAGATAGCATAAAGCACCAAAAAATAAAAATAAAAACCCATACACAGAATGATAGCAGAAAGCTTCCCAAGCAGGGAAAAAGAATTTGACACATAGAAACATAAGGCAAGTTGGACTCCAATTAGCCATGATCAAAAAAATCTACACCAAGGGCCGGGAGTTTGGTTCAGCAGCTTAGGCACCTGTCAGGCAGGTATGAGGTTGTGAGTTCAATTCCTGGTGCTGAAAAAAAAAAGAAAGGAAAAAAATCTACATCAAGACATATAATAGTCAAGATTCTAGAAATTCCACACATGGACAGAATATTAAAAGCTGTTAGAGAAAAGAAATAAATCACCTATAAAGGAAATCCCATCAAAACCATAGCAGACTTCTTGGTGGAAACTCTCAGGTTAAGGAGAACTTAAAGTGAAGTATTTCAAGATTCAAAAAAATAACCTCCAAGCCGGGCGTGGTGGCACACGCCTTTAATCCCAGCACTCGGGAGGCTGAGGTAGGCGGAGCGTTGTGAGTTCGAGGCCGGCTTGGGCTACAATGCGGCGCAAGGCCGACCTGAGCTACATAGTGTGACCCTGCCTCAAAAACCAGGGCTGGGAGTTTGGCTCAGTGGCTTAAGCGCCTGCCCTGGCAGGCGCAAGGCTGTGAGTTCAATCCCCGGTGCCGAAAAAAAAAAAAAAAAAAAAAAACCTCCAACCCAGACTGATGTACCCTGCAAAACTAGCTTTCAAAATTGAAGGGAAAATAAGATACTTCATTGACAAACACCTGAGGGAATTTATGACTACCAGAAACACTCCAAAATTTTCTGAAGGACATTCAAGAAAGAGATAACAAGGACTACAACTCCATGAACCACAACACAACGAATCCACCAGGTTTAATGCAAGGAAATAAATTGAGGGGAAGGGGACCAGCAACTGGAAAATAACAAGGAAAGTCTACATATCAGTGATAACCATCAACATAAATGATCTGAATTCATAAATCAAAAGAAGTAGACTGGCAGAATGAATCAAGAAGCAAAATCTAACAATGTACTGCATACAATAGACACATTTAACTCAAAGAGAAATTCATTAACTCAAAGTTGAAGTGTGGAAAACTACACTCCATGTGACAGCAACACAGAAAAACACAAGTCGATATTCTACTTGAAGACAAAGTAGATTTCAACCCAATTAAGAGTGACCAAGGTGCTTGCTTTGGCAGCACATATAATATTAAGAGTGACCAAGAAGGTCACTACATCCTTGTAACTAGAGCAATCCAAAAGGAACAGATAACGATCCTAAATATACATGCACCAAATACTAGTGCACCCAACTACACAAAACAAATATTACTGGGCATGGAAAATCAAATAAGCACTAATACAATTATAATGATGGCCTTTAATACCCCACTGTCAAAAATAGATCAACTTTACAAAAAATAAGCAAAGAAATATGAGGTTTGAACCAAATTTTTCAACAAATCAACATAGTAGTTATGTACAGTGTTCCACCTCACAAAATCAGAATACACATTCCTCTCAGCTGCACAAGGGACATTCTCCAAAATATACCACATACTAGCTCATGGATTCTTAATAAATACAAAGGAATTGAAATTATCCCATGCATATCATCAGACCATATTGCAATGAAATTGGAAATAAATTGCTAAAGAAACCACAAGAACTTAATAAACACATGGAAATTAAACAATGCCCTCCTGAACAAACAATGGGTCCCATATGAAACTAAAGAAGAAATCAGACAGTTTCTACAATTAAACAATAATATCAATACAACACACCAGAACATGTGGGATGCAATGAAAGCCATCACATGAGGGAAATTTATTGTGGTAAATTTCGTTATCAGAAAAACAGAACAAATTCATATAAACAACCTAAGGCTGAAACCCAAACTGCTAGAAAAAGAAGAACAAGTCAAGCCCAAAGTTCATACAGGAGAGGAAATTATAAAGATTGGAGCAGAAATTAACACAATACAAAGCACCAAGAAACTAAAGAGTTTGTTCTTTGAAAGATTAAATTAGACTGACAAACATTTAGACAAACTTATCAAACAAAGGAAAGAAAATAATCAAATCCATGAAATTAGGAGTGAAAAGATTGAAATTACCAGAGATCCTGCAGAAATCCAGAAGATCATCAATACCTACTTTGAGAACCTATATTCTAATAAAATGGAAAGCAGAAGAAATGGACGCATTCCTAGATACATAAGAATTATCAAAGTTTAATCAAGAAGATATACAAATTCTAAAGAAATCAGTATCAGTCAATGAAATTGAAAATGCATTAAAAACCTTCAAAGAAAGAAAAGCCCAGGCTTTTATAGATTCACTGGTGAATTCTACAAAAAAATTTAGAGAAGACCTAGTACCTGTACTTCTCAAACTCTTTAAAGAAATTTAAAGGGAGGCAATACTCTCAAATGCAATACTGGATGCAAGCATTATCCTGATATGAAAACAGAGAGGGATCCATCCAAAAAAGTAAACAATAGGCTAATCTCCCTTACTAACATAGATACTGGCAAATCTGCAACAAGATACAAGAAAACAGAATAGAGCAAATCATCAAGACGATTATACCACATGACCAGGTAGAATTAATCCTAGTGATGCAAGGATGGTTCAACATATGCAAATCTTTAAATTAAATACACCATACTAACCAAGTCAAAGACAAAAACCATATGATCACATCAATACATGCAGAAAAAGTGTTTGACAAAGTATGACATCCATTCATGATTAAAATCCCACAGAAAATCAAAATAAATGGGCTTTATGTCAAACTGACAAAAGCCATCTATAACAAACCAACAGTCAACATCATACCAAATGGACAAAACTGAGAATTTTCACTCTAAAATCAGAAACAAAGCAAGAATGTCCACTATCACGACTTATTCAATATAGTTCTAGAAACATTAGCCAGAACAATTAGAAAAGAGAAAAATTAAAGGAATAAGGATATGAAAGGAAGAAGTTAAATTGTCATTATTTGTGGATCACATGATACTTTACAAAGAAGATCCCAAAAACTCCACCCAAAGACTTCTGAATTTAATAACTAAACTCAGTGATATAGCTGGCTACAAAGTCAACACTCAAAATCAATACCATTCCTGTACACAAATAAACTCACTGAGACAGAAATTAGGGAAACAATACTTTTCACAATAGCATCCCAAAAAATGAAATACCTAAGAATCAATCTAATAAAGAATGTAACAGGCCTTTACACTGCATACTACTGTATTCTGGAAAAGGAGGTTGAAGAGTATATCACAAAATGGAAAGATAGCCTTTGGTCATGGGTAGGAAGAAGTACAGTAAAAATGTCCAAACTTTCAAAATTATTATACAAATTTAATGCAATCTGGATCAGAATACCAATAGCATATCTCACACAATTAGAGAAAACAATCCTAAAATTCGTTTGGAGCCAGAAGAGATCTACAATAGCAAAAGCATTTCTGGTCAACAAAGGCAAGGAAAGAAGCATCACAATCCCTGACTTGAAATTATACTATAAAGCTACTGTGATAAAAACAGCACGGTACTGGCAAAAAAAAGGCAGACTTGAGAATCAGTGGAAAAGATTAGAAGATACAGAAACAACTCCAAACATACTCAGCTGTCTTATCTTTGACAAAGGGACCAAACATGTTCACTGGAAGAAAGATAGCCTATTAAACAAATGGTGTTGGAAAAACTGTCTCTATACATGCTGAAAATTAAAACTAGACCCATATCTCTCACCATGCACTAAACTAAAATCAAAATGGATCAAAGTATAAATATTAAAATAGAAACACTAAATCTGATAGACTATAGATACATAGAACTCTTGAAGCCATCAGTGTAGGCAAAGACTTTATGAACAAAGCCCTGATCATGCAGGAAATATCACGAAGAATCTACATCTGTAGTCTCATCTTATTAAAAAGTTTTTACACAGTAAAAGAACAGAGTGAAGAGACAACCCACAGTGTTGGGGAAAAACTTTAGCCAGCTGTTACAAAGAGCTGCTATCTGGAATACATAAAGGGACTCAAAAAATCAGATCACCCTCAAATTTAAAGACCGAGTCCAAAAACAGGCATCTGAAATGAATAGATATTTTTCAGATGAAGAAATACAAACAGCAAATAAATATATGAAAAAATGTTCAATATCACTGATCATTTGAGAGATACAAATTAAAACCATGCTAACATTCCGTTTCACTCCAGAAAGCATGGCTATTATCAAGAAATCAATCAATAACAAACGCTGGTGGGGCTGTGAGGAAAAAGGAACCCTCTTCTACTGTTGGTGGGAGTTTAGACTGGTGCAACCACTGTAGAAATCAGTGTGGAGAGTCCTCAAAAAATTAAAACTAGAGATTACGTTTAACCCAGCTATTCCCCTTCTTAGTATCATCCCTGAGAAATTAAAAGCATCATACTACAGTGATACATGCACGCCCATGTTTATAACTGCACAGTTTATAATAGATAAATCTTGGAAATAGATCAAATGTCCGTCAACTAATGAATGGATAAAGATGTAGTTTATACAACAGAATACTAATCTATCACAAGGAAAGTTAAGCTTGAGACATTTCTAGGTAAATACATGCACCTTGAGATCTACTCAGTAAAATAAATCAGGCACACGTGTTTAATTACTGCATCGTTTCTCTGGTGTGAGAAACAGAAAGTGTAAATGAGGACCAAAATGCATAATAGATATTGGGAAATGGGAAGAAAATGTTTAAATGAGAATGGGACAAGAGAAGGGGAGGGGGAAAGGAAGGGATGAGGAAAAAAGAATTGGAAGAAAAATGAAAGAAAGTTTCTGTTAATAAGGAGGGGAAGAGGGGTTGACAGCAGGTGAGGGTAACGGGGGAGTAAGAAGCAGCAAGCTATCATATATACATGTACAAATTCCCTGAAGGTTATCAATATGTACGTCTAAAATGTATCAATATATTTTTTTTAAAAAATCAACCTAGCAATCAGCAAGGTGTCAGCTGCTTACCTTAATTTCAGGGAATCTAATAAAGGAGGTAAGGGTTTGGGTTAAAATGAGCAGAATTCAGATGTTCACAACTTAGAGCCATGGTCTCTTTCTTGACACAGAATCATGTTTCCTTTCACATAGGTTGGATCAGAACCCACAGATCATCAGGAAATATATGACAAAATCATCAGGATGAAGAGCTATAAACTCTTAACTAGGGAGGCCAACTCAGCCTGGTGTGTTCAAGTTTCAGGACCAAAACTTGAGTCCAGGAAATACTTTGAATCCAGGACAAAATAGGAAAGTTAGTCACTCTACTTGTTAAATTCTAACAGGAGAGGGAAACTTTTTTAAAACATCTTAAACCCTATGTCATGCACATTTATACTATATAAAGTGACCCCTTCTGATGGTTAATGTTATATGTCAGTTTGACTGGGCTAGGGAATGCCCAGAAATCTAGTATGACATTATTTTTAAGTGTGTCTGTGAGATATTTCCAGAAGAGACAGTTGAATCAGTAGACTGAGTAAAGATCTTTGCCATCAATGTGGGTGATTTATCCAAGCTACCAATGGCCCAAACAGAGCACAAAAAATAGAAGAAAGTGAATATTCTCTTTGTAGCCAGAACATCCATCTTCTCCTGCCTCAGGTTCCTATTTCTTAGACCTTCAGATTTGGACTTGGACTTGGACTTACACCACTGATTCCCCTAATTGTCAAACCTTTGGACTCAGACCAGATTTCCTTGCTCTCCATCTCACAAATTATGGAATTTCTTGAGCTCTGAAATTGCAAGAGCAAGTCTTATAATATATATCTCCTATTCATTCTGTTTCTTGGAGAAGCTGACTAACACATCCCTCAAAAGACTACAATCAGTATAACCACTGAACATAAGTGTCTCTGGCACTGCTTCATAGAAGCTGTAAAACCTGAAGGAATCACCTCATTATTCCGAAACCACTTTCCCTACCTGCAAAATTAAAGGTTTGAAGTTAAGTTCAAGTGCACTGCTAATCACCAACATATTATTCTTGAGTTAACATCAATGGTAGAGGACAGCCCCTGATCCTACACACATGTGCACACACACACATACACACACACACACCTATGCACACCTACACAGATTTTTCTTATTTAAGGGAAAAATTCATGCTATGCATTATTTTTCCTTTAAAATATTAATTAATTTGAAGTATACTGCAAGATCAATATAATCTTTGGGAATACTTTTTAATATGGTTCTTTTAATTTTTTATTTATGCATGTTTGGAATACATGATGTTCTCATTCACCTTAGGGAGGGTACATGCATTGAACATCTCTTGATTTTGTACTTCGCTCTCCACCTACCTCCTTTGCTCTATCTCTAGATCTCCTTTCCCCATTTTCATTATTATTATTATTATTATTATTAAAAGATGATATTCATTAAAAGTAATTGATGCATGTCTTAAATCTTTTCCTTTCCCCCACATTCAAATTCTTGACCCACTTCCCATTAATATGTTTTCTAATTTTACTGTAGTCAATCTTAATCAATTTCACTAGCAGTAAATGCTTTCAGAATAAATGAATTGATTTTTTAAAAAATCACAAAATATTTCTCATGAACAGTAGCTCTGGATCTTGGAAAAGCTAGCTAATGAAGTCAGTACAGCAGCCACAACCAGGAGCTCTCTACTCCAAATAACAAGGCCCTCTGTGGACCTTGCTACTATGGTACTATATGAACACCAGAGTAGAATTTATGTATGGTATTGATAATTAAAGGAATGCAGCAGAGAACAATGCAAGTCAACAAAAATTTATTGAGCATGTAAGCCCGTGGGAGCTGTGGCTCAGCAACTCCAACTCAACTCAGCTTTAATAAGTAAAACAAAAATTGTTGTGAACTCTCTATTCTCCACACTGAAACAGGGACAGCAGCCTGGGGTGAGAGGATTTGGCAGATAGTATTTAATGTGGCCCACTCACATTTCCCCTGTGCCCCACTATAGACAACTCTCTTGCTCTATGATTCCAAAGGAGCACAAAATCAGTTTGATTAATCAAGTCTCTGTTTCCTGAAGTAGACCACATGCTCTAGGAATAGATTGAACTATAAACACAGATGCCCTTCTGACCTGACTCAGCATTGTACTCAGCTCCTAGGTTCAACTCACTTAGGTGGAAGGCAGGTGGCAAATAAAAGCACAGTTGTGTTGCATATCCACTGAGACTAGAATGCATTGCAGGTAAGGGAATCCAAGTCAAGGTCACACTGTCAATCAAAGACAGAAAAATTAGATCCTAGCCACATAATAAGTAAAGCAATACTTTTCCTCCCATCTGTTCTCATCTCCCTGCCCTCCCACACAGTGCTAAGAATCAAATTCAGGGCCTCGTGCATGCTAGGCAAGGGCTCTAACCCTGAGTTACGTCTTTGGCCTGAGCAATAAATATTTTTACTTTTCATGTCAGCAAGAGTGGTACCTCAACTTTCTTGACTTAATAAGAAATGTTTCTGCAGAGAGATTGCAATTTAACCCCTAACATGCCGTCTCTGGTGGACAGCAAGAACTAACTTCCCATCATCTCACATCTTCAGGTTCAGTGTAAATGTCTAAGACATAGTTTATTTTAAGTGTCTTTACAAAGTTTAGTCATTAAAAATAGTGTGACATGAAGCCAGGTATGCTGGTGCATACCTGTAATCCCAGCACTCTGGGAAGCTGAGAAAGGAGGATCACAAGTTCAAGCACACCCTAGGCAACTTAGAAAATTAGCAAGATCCTATCTCAAACATGTTTTAAAGCTGGCTGGGGATGTAACTCAGTGTAAAGAACTTGGGTTCAATTCCCCTCACCAAAAAAAAAAAAAAAAAAAAAAAAGGATGTCCTCAATAGAAATAAATGAAATGGAATACTATCAGACTGATACATACACATTAAATGATCAGTCATAGTTCAACAAAGATGTCAAGGTAATTCAATGGACAAAAACCAGTTTTTTCAGCAAATGATATAGAAACAACTGGTCACCTATATAAAAATAAAAATAAAAACCATATGTACTGTAGCAATGAGCTGCAGCTCTAGACGTTCCCAGAGGTGAGAGGATGAGAAAATAAAGAAAAGAGATGAAAGCTGAAGTCAGGTAGAGCCCTCTCTCCTGATGGGAGAGAAGAGACTGCTCAACCATTGTAGCATATTTATGTATACTCTCAGAATGATGATGTCAATTTCAACTCCTATGCCTAGAAACTTGTTTGCCTGACTGACCTGGGCCCCTTGCCTTCTTAGAGCTGGAACAGTTTGTTTACATGGCTTCCTTTGGGATCTCTGTGTTTGCAGGGCTGGCCTTGCTTTAGCCCAACACAAGTGATCAATCTCCAGCTTCAACAGCTCCATACAATGTACAAATGAACTTCAAACTTTATGTCACACCCTCCAGAAAAAAATAACTCAAAATGGATCACAGACCTAAATATTAGGGTTAATACTATAAACTTTCTATAAGAACACACAGGATAAAAATTTTAATAACTTCAACTTAGACCAAGATTTCTTAACTAAGACACAAAAGCAAGAATTATTTCTAAAAGTATAAAACTAAATCACATCAAAATATAAAACTTTTTAAAAACACTTTTAAATCAAGCTTCAGACTAGGAGAAAATATTTGTCAAACTCATATTTATCTAAAATATATTCAGAATTCCCAAAATTCAATAATAAGACAAATGTACAAAAGATACTTTACCACAAAAAATAAGTGGATACCTAGTGCATGAAAAAGTGCTACATATGATTAGTGATCAGGGAAGTACAAACTAAAAGCACAATAGGACACCACTACACATCCACTAAAAAGGCTAAAATTAAAAAGACTGACAATAATAAGTGTTGACAAAGACATGGATTAATCAAACTCTCATACTTTTCTGATGGAAGTGCAAAATTATACACTTTGCGAAAATAGGCAGTTTCTTATAAATTTAACATACAATTACTAGAAGAATCAGCAATTCCACTACAAGTTGTTTACTCAAAAGAAATGAAAATAAATATTGACATAAAACTTCCATGAAAATGTTTAATAGCTTTATTTTCAGTAGTTTAAAACTGCAAATAATCCAGATGCTTATCAATAGATAAATTCTGGCATACCCACACAAAGGAATTATTTGGCAATAAAAACACACACCCAATATAGGCAACACAGATGGAATTTCAAAAACACACACAATGAAAGAAACCAGGCACAAAATATGAGCAATTCTACCCATTTAAAATTCCAGAAAATGCAATAAAATCTATATGACAACAGCAGATTGGTGTTTGTTGGGGACCTAAAGAAAGAGGGATTGACCATAAAGAGGCAGATGGCACTTGAATCCTTGAACCTGATAGAAATGTGTATCTTGGTCATGGTGCTGGTTACAAGCACCAAAATTTAAAACTAGTTCACTTTATTTCATACAAGTTTATCTCAAATAGCTTGATTTACTTTTAAGAGATAGAGAGAGAGAAGCTGACTATAGTGGCAAACACCTATAATTCAGCACTCAGAAGGATAAAGCAGGATGGCAAGTTTGAAGCCAACATGGGCTATATAGTGATTTCAAAGTCTGCCTCAATTACATTGTGGGACTGTTTGTCTCTAACAATGAAAAAGCAATTTTTAAAGGAATGTACCAAAAAGAAACACTAAAGTGCATATTGACAATACATCGAAAACCCTCCTACACCTGGGGTAACCAAAAGATTGAAAAGTAAAAGAGAGTGTTTTCATTCAGCAAATCAATGCTTCTAATTTCTAGAATCAACTGAAAGGACACTGAGAACCACTGATTTCTGTCAGAATAATTTTTCCAAAATGGGAGCCCTTTTTCCATGTCTTAATCCCATTTTGAGTAAGATTTTAATTATCAGCTAATAGTTGAGCAGGAATAAATTGCCAAACACTTGAGAGGGCAAACAATAGAAATGGTAAAGAAAAAGAGGGAAAGGCTGGTTTAGGAACATACCCCACGAGCTATGGAGAGAAAGCAAGTGAAGAAGCCTAGGGGAGACAGAGAGAGAGAAAAAGCAGCAGGATCCTCCTCTTTGCTGCTCAGCCTCTCAGTCTTGATCCCTCTGGTTTCCATAAGGATCATATCTTGGGCACATGTGAGGGTAGAGCATAACTCAGCAAATAAACAGTCCAGAATAAGCAACCATGGTTGTTGAAGTCAACACTGGCCCTAAAAATTGCATGTATTCTCAGGCACAACCTAACATATACAGGCTTCAGGTTAAAAGTCTTGTTGTAGACTCATGTTCTTTTATGCCTACATACTTCAAGTTCTAAACCAGGGCACTGAACTGCTAAGTGCAATATATTTTATCCTCCTACTTTGACAACCATAGGTCCATAAGAACAATACTTAAAATCCTTGTGAAGTGAGGTTTTTTGTTTAGTTTGCTTTGGCAGGGATTGTTTTGTTTTGTTTTTTTAGATAAGGTCTTGCTATGTAGTCCAGGCTAACCTTGAACTCACTATGTAGCCTAGGTTATCCTTGACCTCAAGGTAATCCACTTGCCTCAGCCTCTCAAGTGCTAGAATTACAGGTCTACACCACCACGCTTGGCTTCAAATCTAGGTTTTTATACAACTGAAATTTCATACAACTGTCAAGCTACAATGGAATTTATTATTGTACATTTCTAGGGAACCTATTAATGAGCTAGTGGCATTTAGCAAATTACAAATGTATGCATCATTTATAAATTATATTTATTTCATATATATTATTTTTCCTGATATTTCATTAAAGTCACAATTATAATTTTACACAGATTTTCACATAATTTGTATTGTATTGGTAGTAATTAAATTTTTAAAGAATAAAAATCAAATAAAATATACAAAACTAAAATGAATTTTTATCAAAAATGTAAATTTAAGTAAGATGTTTGGTTTTGAACATTAAAATTGTTTTTTATTTTAAAAACAAAGCAAAACAAAAAAGGATAGAAAAGATACAAAATATCAAAAAAATAGTAGGAAATTAACCGTAGTTAATATATTGCATATTGTTATTTTAGAAGTAGTTGTTCAGACTACAAGATTTAGGCATGAAAAATTTGATCAAATAATTAAACAATAAAAGCACAAACTGTTCATTTTGATGAACTTACAGAGATTAGTAGTATAGTTACCTATCTTGTACGTATATACATACACATATATATGTTAAAATTATTTTATGCTTTTGAAATAGGTTATTTTTCTAAAATATCCCAAAGTATGTATGTATACAAAGCATAAATTTTATTGAACGAATATCAAAGTTTTAAATTAACGGTTTTGGGAGGGGCTACTGGGAAATCAACTCAGGGCCTTCTCATTGAACAACATCCCCACCCCATATTTATTTTTCATTTTGAGGTAGGGTTCTACTAAGTCCCTATGCATCCAGGCTTGACTCAAACTTGCAGTCCTCTTGCCCCAGCCTGCCAGAGTGCTAAGATTACAGGTATGCACCACCATACCCAGCTAAATCAATTGTTCTTAAAGCTAGAATTCTATATAATTTTTGAGAGTATAATCAAAGATTATTAAATATATCTTATTGAAGAAAAACTATTCCTAGTGCTTACCGGTCAATTTCTATATAGTTGCTATATGAAGAATAGGTATTATACTTTATGTATATGTAATTAGACATACTTAATTACAAATTTAAGAATAATGCACACAGTTTTAATACTACAAATAAATCCTAAGCTGTGGTGTGAAACTACTACACATATTGTGCTAATTTATGAGAACCTGTGTAACTAAGAATTGAAAGCAAGAAAGAATGGCCAAGATTAAAAAATCAACCAACAACAAATGCTGGAGTGGCTGCAGGGAAAAAGGAACTCTTCTCCACTGTTGGTGGGAGTGTAGACTGGTGCAACCACTGTGGAAGTCAGTGTGGAGATTCCTCAAGAAGCCAGGATTAGAGATCCCATTCAACCCAGCTATCCCACTTCTGGGTATTTTCCCAGAAGAACTGAAAACATCATACCACAGTGATATCTGTGCACCCATGTTTATAGCAACCCAATTTGTAATAGCCAGATCTTGGAAACAACCAAGTGCCCATCAATCAAAGATTGGATAAAAAAGATATGGTATTTTTATATAATGGAGTACTACTCAGCTATTAAGAAAGATTGTATTGAGACTTTTATAAGTAAATGGTCACGACTTGAAATTATATTCATAAGTGAGATAAATCAAACCCACATGTATAAATACCATATTGTCTCCCTAGTGTAAGAAACTGATAAAGTATATATGATCCAAAATCTATAATAAACACTAGGTAAGGGTAAAAAATAGCTTGAAGAGCAAAAGTACTTGGGAAGGGAAAAGAGGGAAAGAGGGAAGGGAAAAGGAAAAGATATAAATCTGTATATATGTATATGTAAGATAACTAAAATGAACACTCTGCTGAATGTGCTCGTTATTGACAAAGAACACTTAATACTCAT
>RJWM01005988.1:0-87518 GCA_004363535.1 Dasyprocta punctata
TTAAATCCTGCTCAGACCTGCTTCATAGTGGTCTCCAACACTCAACCAGAAATAATGCTTTATGTGCTGGATATTCACATTCATTGCTATTTTCCATAACCTTGCATTTGGACAAAAACAAGTTTCTTCTAAAGTAAACGATTAACAATGAGGTAAGGACTTTTTGTTTCTAACCAGCTTGGTGCATCTATTTGACTAGATAATATATCTCTGATTAGTTCTATTAAAATGTAAAGTTTAAACAGGTTTAATTCATAGCCATTCATATTCAACTCCAATATCTAATCTGAAGGGTAAAATTTTTCTATAATCAGTAGTCAAGACTCTGATTCAATCATCTACCTTTTGGACTCTTTTGTTGTATAATTTTTAAATGACTTATAGCATTAGATTTGTGTATCTCATAGTTACGGTGTATGCTGGTCAGTTTTCTGTTTTTGTGACAAAATACTGGAAATAGTCATTTTAGAGAAGGAGGAAATAGGCATTTTAGAGGACAAAATTTCCTTTGGTTTGCAGTTTCAGATGTTCGGCACATAGCTGCCTGCTTTCATTGCTTTCCGGTGTGTGGTGAGGCAGAAACATCATGGTGAGAAGACAGAGCAAAGGAAAGGCAGGAAGGCGAGTGAAAAGGAGACAGAGTCAGAGAGAAGAGAGCCAGAGGCCAGGTGTGTTCCTGCAGGCCACTCCCCATCACAGGCTTTGCCACCCAATGATGCCATGAAATTAAAAGCTCATCAGTGGATTCCTCAACTGATAAAGTTAGAGCACTCATGACATAATCACCACGTGAAAGCCCTGCCTTTGAACACATGTGACTTTGGGTGCTTCTTACAGATCTAAACCTGGGATGCAGAATGATAGTTCTATACTTGTGTAAAATACAACAGTTTTATACTTGTATAAAATAATGTAGTGGTCAATGCAATATAATCAGCATTTCCAGTTCTTCAAAAAATTATTACTTCTGTTAGTAGGAAAACATCATTTATTATTTTAGAGTGTGTTGCCTTAGCCACTTTCTCATCACTGAGATGCTGTATCTGACACCCACAGCCAAGAGGAGGACAGCATTGCTTTCATTCATGCCTTCAGTAAGGGCGATCAACTCTAAGACAGGAATGACAAGAGGAAGGGTCGAGGTGGGGAAAAGCTGTCACCTCACAGAGGTCAGAAGCAGGGAGAGAGGGGAGGAGGGGATCAGGGAGATGCACCCCTCCAGCTCACATTTGCAGTAACCCGCCTCTCACCAGGCCACCTCAGCTAACAGCAGGTCAGAAGCAGCACCGTCGTAAATGGATTATCTTCCAAAAGGCCCACCTCTGAACACATGAGACTTAAAAAGACATCCTTGAACTAAGTCATAACACGTATCATAAATTGCAGTCGACTATAGTCTCCTTACTATGCAATAGAACATCAAAACTAATTCCTGCTGTTAAGTGCCTTTTGGTAGCAATTATCTAGCCTTTCTCTCTCTATCCTCCCCTTACTCTGTCTAGTCTGTACTGAGCAGTATTCCACTCTTTTTCTGGTGAACAAAAATTAGTGCCTTATTTGACTTGGTCAGTGTTTTAGAAAAAAATTATTTTCAGATAGCTAACTAGATAGTTGAACAGATATAAGGTTGTCTCATGCAATTCAGTCTGAGCAATATAATATAACATAATATTAACTGATTATTAAACACACTGCTCTCAGAAGACCCCTAATAGTTAATGCTGAAAAAAAATATATATATATGTATAAAATCAGGGAACCCATCATGTTGGAAAATACCTGGTGCTTGAGAAGCCCAGAATGTGAGTTTAGTATTGAAGTAGCTTTTCTACTTACAAGATTAGGTAGCAGACTCGAATCTCTCCACTTATCTTCAACAGAAGGCCATTGTAGTCATAATCATTCACTTCCAAAGTTTGATACTTTTCATAGATAATTTCATAAATTTATTTGATTGATTTAGGTAGTTGTTTGAACAAAGTAAACTGATAAAGAAAAAGAGAAAATAAAATTTCAATATGTGAGACACCTCATCACCCAGACAAATGAAATCTGCAAATGACATATGCATTATGTTTATTTTCTTTAATTATCTTACTTCTTACTTTGCCTAACATCTTGCAGGGTCAATGTATGAAGTTCTTCTGTTAGGGCGATCATCCAACTATACAAAATTATCTCACTGTAAGGAAGTACAAGTGATCCGTCTCCTCCTTAAGGACACAGGATGAGAATTACTGTGTGTATGTATTGAGATTAGATGACTCCTTGAGAATGATTTATGTAAATGGATTCAAAACTTAAGTTTCAGGTGTTTCTATGTTTGGATCTCTTCTCAGAATATTCTGATTAGTTAACAGTCTAACATCACGACTGGCGTCGTTTATGAGTGGGAATCCCTGGCAAACCTCTCACGAGCTTGCCTGGAACCCATCTATTAAATTAAAAAGCATCATCCTTCACAGAGCTTTTACATCTGGACTTGCACATTTATTATGCAGAAGATTTCCTTAAAGCTCTTGATATTGCCAGCAAGAAACTCTCAGAACTACAAGATAATAGCTCTTTGAAATATTTATCAACCCAATTCTGTCTGTGCGTTTCCCTGGAGACTCACATTTGAAGGAGTGGTATGAATGTAAGTCCTTTACTGATATTGCTCCTGCTCGATCAATTATGGTTGAAAGGTCTCTCTTTGAGGCATTTGGCCTTAAGATCTCATGAGAAGAATAATGACAATAATCATTTTTTGTGATGGAATCATTGTTTTCTTATGAGACATAATCAACAGCTGTAAGCTACGTACTCAAAATACAGAGTACTGGTCATTTAACTACAATTTATTTACTAAAAGTAGAAGTTATTCCTATAGCTACTTTTGTTTTATGTTTCAGAACACTATTATGTTTTTAACTAACACAAGAGGAGACAATGAAATAAATTTTCTGGACACAAAGGAGGATTAGGTTGTCACTTGCTGTCTCTTCATAATTATAGTATTTAGGTTATGTTTCCAAATTATGTAGAAGTTAAATTTTAAAAAACTAGAAACTAAATGTCTATGATTATACTTGATATCAAAGTACACAATAGAAATACATTTTCAATTACAATTACACCCTTCCATATCTTATTATACATAAGTGGAGAGAACAGACCAGTCACAATGGTAATATTTCCAGTTTCATTTATGCAACACTATAACCACAAACTGGGTAGACAGGAAGGTCTTCATATTAAAGAAAAACTGCCCTAGTAAATTAAGATATCCTTCCACTGTCAGGAGGAAGTATGTCATTATAGGAGAATAAATTAAAAGATTCCAATGAGTAATACGTAACTGTCTTTTCCCATACACATCTTTCCCTATTATTTTAATTGTGCTGTACAATAAAACCAGATAGAAAACATGTGAGGTGAATGATAAATACACATAAAGGCCGATAGATAAGTTTAATCTGATTTAAACGTTACACTATATCTACTTGCATCAAAACATAGATAAGATGATGTTCCACACATAGGTACTTTTTAAGGGATTTTGTATAAATTAAAAGTAAATTTATTATTTATGGAAGGATTTTGAAGTATTGTGATATCTCCCTATCGTTCTTTTTCCTTACAATTCTTTTTGTTCTTCTGAGTCTTCAGTTTAAGTGCCGGGGTTCTTCTGAGTGCTTCCACTTAAGTGCTGGGGTTGCTTTTTCTAGTTCTTTGAATAATGCTCATGGAATTTTTATGGGGATCGAAAGTGGTTTGCAGATCACCTTTAAGTATATGGCCGTTTTAGCTGTATTTATTCTGTCAATACGCGGACACAGAAGTTTTTCCATCTCCCAGTGTTTCTTAAATTCTTTTTTCTAGTTTGCCTTGTAGAGGTCTTTTACCACCTTTTCAGATTTATTACTTAATACACTTTAAAAGTCACTATGTATGGCGTGTCCTTCCTAATTTCTTTCTCATTTGGTTTGCTATTGATGAAAAGAAAAGCTATTAATCCTTCTGTACCTAATTTTGTCATCTTTTTCTTTCTTCTTCTTTTTTTTTTTAATTCCATTACTGGTAATCAAACCGAGGACCCTGTGCAGAATTATATCCCTAGTTCTTCAATTAATTAATTAATTTTGAGCTAGAGTCTCTTTAACTCACTATATTGCACAGGTTGATCTCAGACAGGTGATTCTCCTGCTTCAACATCTCAGAGTGCTGGAATTATAGACATGAGGATGTTCAGGGTCTGTATTTTTTTTTTTGGAGGGTTGTTCAATTTCAAAATATGCAGCAGAGCCATAGTAGAAATAACAGCGTAATACTGGCCGAAAAGCAGTTATGTAGAACAATGCAATAAAAATTAAGACAAAGAAATAAACTCATAGACCTGCAGGACCCATCTGTTTCTTGACAAAGGCATCAAAAACATATGCTGGGGGGGAAGAGAGAGCCTCATGAACAGACGCTGCTGAGAAAAGGTGACGTCCTCGTGTAGGATCTGAACCCCGATCCCTGTCTCTTCTCCCTGCACAGAAATCAACTAAAATTGAATAAACCATCTGAGGCTTCAACATTTGAAAGTACAGCAAGGGAATATTGGAGCACACTTAAGGATATAGATAACTAGCAGTGACTTCCTGAAGAGGAATCCAGCAACTCGGAACATAGTGCAAATAATTAAAAATGGGGTCATATTAAATGAAAGTCCTTCTGCACAGCAAAGCGGAGAATTAACAAACTCAAGAGGCAACGTAGAAATGTGAGAAGATACTTTAAGACAGAGCTCAAAAATGTAAGACCAAAATATAAGCCAGTTAGTAAATGAGTAAATGAAATAAACACTCCCTCAAATAAGTACAAATCGCCATATTCACAGTTTTATAATGTTCAGTCATTTGGCATCTGAGAAATGCAAATCAAAAATGGCCCTCAGACTCTGTCTGACCCAGTAGAATGGCTACCGGCAGGAAGGCAAAATACAGGAGGCTGTGAATGAAAGCAGCCCCTGGCGATATCGGTGGGAATGCAAATTAGTACAACCACTGCGCAAGTCCGTGTGGAGGTAGAGAGCTACAGGAGACCGCAGGTGTACCATCCCACAGTGTACACTTGAAGGAATTAATGTCAGTATACTGTAGGTGTGTGTCCACACCTGTGTCTACCATAGTGCAGTTTCCAAGAATCAAGATACAGAAGGAGCCTAGATCTGTGGATGAATGGAGAAGAAAACTGTGTACAAACACGACAGAGTACTATTCAATCATCAAGGAAGAGTACAGTAGATGGAATTAGAGGTCATCATGTTAGATGAAACAAACCAGACTTAGAAAACATCACACATTTTCTCTCATCTGTGTACTTGCGAGGAAAAGGATGATTTGAAAGCACAGAAGAGTTAGGGAATAAGGAAGGGGGAGGAGAGGGCACTGAGGATTTTGTGGGGTGACAGACAAGATCAAAGTATATACACGTAGGTATAATATGCCATGGTGAAACTCATTAATTTGTAAATTAATGTACAGTAAAGCAAGAAATATATAAAATTTAAGAACTTTAAGTTAAAAACACAGATAAAGAAGCCATCCCTCAAAAAAGAAAAGATTTAAAAAACAAATCATATTTAGAGGAAGTCTTAGATTTGAGTATCTTTAATAAAAATGCAAAAGCCCTTAAATTTAGTGTATGGTTCATAATTCTGTGAAATTTAAAATTTGTAACTTTGACATTATATATATTCAGAAAAATAAATTCTTTCAAAGGAAGTAAGCTCTTCCTAAAAAAGAGATCATTAAAGCATATCTATATAAAAACACAAATTGAATATGTCATCTAGCTACCAGGCTTTTGATGAAACTAGTTAATTAAATAGAATCTTAATTCAACTGTTCCTTAGATAAATTTCAAAATTGTACAATAAAGCTAGATTCACATATATATTTTTTTCCTTCACAGTTGTTTACCCTGATTTATTACAAAAACGAATTTTGCCAAACTTTCAAGTTGTCATCCCTAGGAGGATCTTTGTCTTATGAGAAGGATTATTCTAATTCCCACCCTTGTTCTTCAACCAGAAAAATATCTCACTTATCACCTTTACTACACCAGCGTCCAGAAATCAGCAGGCTGTCAAGGAGGCAATGTCTGTCATCTTTTCTTGGCATGAAATTCACTCAGGGATGCAGAAACCTGGTCTGCTGAGGGGTCAGGAGTAGAATAATACATAGAGGAAGTTAACTAGTACAGTATAAATACTATTTTTACTAATTCAATATCAATTAACTAATGAAAAATCATAGTGAAGGAATTTGAATTGGTAAAGTCTAAGTCACATAGTAACTAATAATATCTTTCTTCACTTCTAACTTCCAGGTTTAGTTTTTTTGAAAAATTTCTTGCAAAACTTATTTTTCTCAGTGAAATATTTTCAAACAATCCTTACAAAAATTGTGAAGAATATGATATTTTTATATTATAAAATGCATATTTCCTTGGTTATCATTAGGTTAGCTTCTAAAATAAATGTGAACTATCTCAGTTACTTATTATAAATTTTGCCAGCTTTTACTATACATACATTTTGAAGTAATTCTACTTTCCTTTTATGTACTTCTAATTATAGAACTCCTGGTCCCCTATGATTCAATATTTTAAGTAGGCATAAATCCAAATCTAAAGCCTGTTAAAATGACTATGGTTGTATCCCCCATTATTGTTTCTTACATGTTTATGTTAAGCCAACAAAGACATTTACCATGAAGCAAAGTAGGGAGTTGATCTTTAGAAACTATCAATTTATCAAATCCGATATCTTCAAGCAGTTACAAATTATACTCTATAACTTGTGCTCCATGGTTGTGGGGTACTTGGTATTTGCCTGTTAGAAATTTAAGGTTGAAAGATGAGAATTTTAACAATTGACATGTTAGACAAAGATAGTTTCTCATGAACAAATAGTTTCCTGAAAAACATGTAGTAAGAATAGATTTCCTGATCAGAGTTGATATGTATTTTGGATTCTGTCTAACTTGATTTTTTTTAAGTTTCAAGCTGTTGAGCAATGAGTCTGTTGATTCTTTTAAATAATTTTATAGCAGCTGGTATTCATCACACATATGTATACATGCACATCTATGACTATGCAGATTTGTACACATGAGATGAACTGTGCTGTAGATGTATTTTAATGAAGGAAAATGTCCAAGTGAATATAATCTAAGGTAATAGCCTGTGACCAGAAAAGTCTCTGATTTATTAACAGCAAAAGAACACTGCAAACTGATTTTAAAAAACTGCTTAGGATGAATAGAATCTTAACTAAAAATAGCTGAATTCTGTTAAAAGCACAAAGTTTAGTTTTTTATATAGTTATTACTAATTAAGTAGCAGTATGACTGCTAAGACAGTATGCTAGATTGCTCATTTTCAGTTGGACAAGTCGTACTGAATCTGTTAGAAGTACCAGGGTAAGCTCTGAAATTTTAGTTTTTCATTTTATTTTTACAAGTTGTTTTTTGATTAAAATGTAGAAAGAATTCAAATTTAGGAAAAAACAAACTATTAGGTTACTTTTCTTCCGTAAGTATGCTGAAAGTCTACCACTTATAATCACTCAGATGATAAGAGCACAGAATAAATTGCTTGCAAAAAAATACATTCTAAAACTATTATTGCAGATAAATGTAGGAGTTGTAGATCCCTCCTTTGTCAGGATTCTTCTTTTATTTAGCTTGCAATTATTTTCTCATAAAAGGATTGAACTTTGTAAGTAGTGGAGACATTTTTATGTAAGAACGGATTGATACATACTATATATACATATTATGTATAGTATGTCATACAATTATATGTAATATGTACTGCATATAAGATATATATATATATATATATACTTTTGAAGATATTCTTAGAGGAAGAGTGATACATTTCAGTCAAAGCCTTCTATTTTATCCATGAAAGATTAAGTCTTTCATGTAAATAAAGGAAAGAAATGCTTGCAATGTTTTGAAGTATACATCATGAATTAGTAGGATCAGAAAGCAACTTACTGATGCTAGGATTGATACAGGGGAATGAAACTCCCAACTGACTAGGTGTCTGGTACTTGAGTTCATGTTCTCTAAAATCGAAAAATGAATTTTAGGAACAACAGGGGTTAAGAGCAGAACATCATTTATTGAGAGAAAGAAAGCTTCTGTCTGAGAGAGAGACAGAACGGGTTTGGGTGGGTTGTCAAAGGCTCTGTCTTTTCTACAGACTTTCATAAAACAAAACCACAAAGTGAGAAGGGTCTAAGGTGGGGAAAACATGGGAACTTGCAAGGCAAGCATAAGGTGGGACAGAACTATGGTTAACCAATAAGATTAATTGCTCAGGTAAAATTAATTACATCAGGGACAAATGGGGAAGTGAGTCACGTAGTAAGCAGGGGTGCTTAACAGCAGTGACTCTTCCTCTAGGGGGTTGGGATGGTGACTCCTGGCTTATAGAGACCTATTTAGACTATCAGTCCTTAGACTGTAGGTGTATTTGCTTGATCTTTTGTCTTGAGGCCTGGCCCACAGAGGGAGGTATCTGTCTCCTCCACAGTTGCAAGGTGTCTGGTTTTCTGCACTGGTTCCTTCCAGGGTTTAGTCCTGTCTGCTTATAATATTTCTATTTAACTCAAGTTGCCTGTAACAGTATCATGATTTTCAGGTAGTTTGCTATGCTACATTCATCATGACGCTATGTTTTATGTCCATGGCAATTGAAAGTTTTTTTTTTTAATTTTCTCTAGCAATTTCAGATTACTTAATTGAGATAGGGCAAAGGTAGGTAGATGAGTTCCACTAGAAAATGTGTTTACTCATGCCCATATGACAGAAGAAAGGAGAAAACATGTGGTTGAGAATATTTACTAGAAAATGATTAATAATGATAGGTGATACTTCCTAACTTGAATAGGGATGGAATTAAAAATTAAGGTAAACTTTATAGATTAAAATATTGGTGAAGTCATTGAATTGGAGAGTTTTAAAAGCAAGTTTACAAATATGCTTAACAAGTAGAAAGTTCATTTAGTGGTTCTGTGTGAATCTAGTTTCATAGTTATTGTCAGAGTCCCTCTTTCTGCATTGATAGACAGTATGGGAAAGATGTCCATCGAGTAAACCAGCTTAATGAGTAAAAAATAGCCTTAGTGCTAAGCATTAAATCTAAAAGGAATGGAAGACTGTTCCTATGCAATTACAGAGGCTAATCTTAGTTGTAGTTTTGAGTCGGTTAGTAACTTTGATGTGGACCAGAAATGTTCTGAATTTGTTAATAGGCACAGTATCAGAAAAGTTACCAATTTTATCTTTAAAAGACATACATTCATGGAAATTCACTACATTATAATGTCTTGCAACATATGTATCTGAAAATCTATGGTAAGACAGTTTGAGTTTAAAGATTTGAAGTTATATGTGCATATCATTTTTAATTAATCAGTCTGCCATGTAAGTAATTATACAACTTTGCAAATGATGGTTTCTATTGTGTTTATCTTTATGTAAAAAGATCATCCACATTCTAATTTTTATATTAGGTATCATTAAATACTATGCATAGAAAAGCCTATTCCAAAACTTATTTTCATATTTTAAATGGACTCTTAATTTTAAGTATCAGAAACATGCACATTAATGAAACATAATTTTAAAATTGTCTGGTAAATAAATGGTTCTATGCTCAATATTAGAATTTTGAGAAAGCATAAGCAGATATATAGATAATATCAAAAAATTTAAGTTATTCATATTATAGCAACTGAAGTTTCAAAGTCAATTTTATTACAGCGAGTGTTTATAAATTATTCAGATACTTAAATGACCTATATTCTCATTCTGAGAAGACAGAAAATGATATCTATATTTTTAAAAAAGTTATTCCAGTAATTAGAGCTGACATTGGGCAAAAACTGCTAGTCAAACACCTATTGTAAATATGCAACTACTCTGAGGTTGTTAAAAATTACCTCATTATGTAACTATGCACTGCACTATATTTTGCCTTTGAAATATATCTCCAAGGTATCTGTGTAAAAATCAATCACAATCCGAACAGCAGAGATCGTTAAGGCCCAGTGAGGACTTACAGCCAAAGACATTATTAACTAGAGAGAGACAGAGACAGAGAGACAAAGAAAAGAAAGCAAAAGATCAGAGAAGGGAGGGGAGAAAAGGCCAAGTGAGGACGAGTGAGAGGAGAGGCGGGAGATGGAGAAAGAGTTTCCACAGGAAGCAGCTTGATATGTCTGTGATTATGAGTCAATGGCCTTGGAAAGAAATGTAATACATACTTAGGAAATGCCAGAAAATACTTAAATGACATTGTATGCACTATTCTGCCATGAACATGGTCAGTAGACAACATTTTACATTTTTTCTTAAATTCTTCAGAATCATTCTTTAAAAAGAACGAAGGGTCTGGCTCATGGAACTGAGCTTGAAAGCTCCCTCTACCCACAAAAACTAAGCAGACAGTAACAAGTGTATCTTATTTTTTATTTTACTTTGTAATAGATCCAGGAATTTTTAACTTTTATTAGTACGTGTTTGCAGCACATACTGATTGCACTCACTTTATTGGTTGGGAGCATGCACATAACACATTTCAACACTCGTCTTTTCTCTCTTCCTCCACCTCGGTTTATCTTTCCAGCAGTATTGAACATTTTTCCATGTATTTATTGGGTATTTGTATTTCATCATCTTAGAAGTAAGTATTCATTCAATGTCCATTTTTATTTATTTATTTATTTATTTATTTATTTATTTTTCACAATGCTGGGACTCCAACTCACAACCTTGCACCTGCCCAAAAGGCACTTGAGCCGCTGAGCCAAACTCCTGGCCCTAATCAATGCCCATTTTCATTAAGTCTTTAAATTTGAAGAATGTAATTATTTTTTAGTTCTTTATATGTTCTAGATAGTGGGTAATGCTTGTTTCCAGGAATGACTTTGGGAGTACTGCTTCCCTTAGCATTAAATCTTTGAAGTCCCTGTACAACTTGGCAGTGATATTTTACTTGAACAATTTATGTAATTTTGCATCATTTATAAGATTAAGGATATAAACTGCAATATTCAAATAGTAGTTATTCTATGTTTTTATTTACAAAGAATCTACATAAAAATCACTAGAACAGACAAGCAGGTTTGACAAGGTCTTGGTACAAGGTCACAAAGCCATATACAGAAATCTAGTGTTGGTCTATATACAAGCAATGAACAGTTCAAAAGTTTACTGTATAAATCTACCAAAATACATTCATTATCTGTATCCTAAGAACTATAAAAACTGATCAAAAGTACTAAAATACAACCTAAACAAGTGGAGAGAGACTGTGTGTGGGTGTATTGGTTTGATCCTGTGTCCCCCAGGCCTCATGTAGTTTAGACGAGGCTGAGTCTGGCGATTGTGATTGGTTTGTTGTCCAGCGCTGGGACTGACAATCTGAGTGATGCACCCAGGAGTGGAGCCGACACACAGTGTAAGAGCAAGAGGAACGCACATCTTGCTCTCTCTCTCACTGGTTCTCCTTGCTGTTTGGCAGCCACCATGAATGGCTTCCCCGCCACACCATGCTGTCTTGTAACCAACTATGTATGGACTGAAACTCCCAAGAACTGTAAGAATTAAACCTTTCCTTCTCTAGTTTTGGGTGTCAGGTATTTTGTCTCAGTGATGAGTACAAAGAAAATAACACAATGCGAATTGGACAAATATCAAAACATTTATTCTCCCTAAACTTATCTATAGATTCACCTCAATGTCTATCAAAATCTCAGCAGAATTCTTTTTTTTTTTTTTTGTTTCAGTGAAGGAAGGCATTGAATTTACTTCTGGACAGGCCATGTGGATGACAAAGGAGGTCATTGTGCTTACTTTTTTTTAACTACCTGAACTATTTTTTATATACCTATACATAATTTTTCTTTCAGTTCAGTTATTCTAAAATATAGATAAAATTGGTATTTTAATAAGTGTATGGACCTTTCACATACTATTTATAATATATGCGAGCAAATGATATTATGAATCTACCATCACAGTGTCCCATATGCTCATTTAGTGGCATTGATTGTATATGTATGCAGTTTATTTATTTATTTTTTTTCTTTTTTGAGGTAGGGTCTCGCTATACAGTTCAGGCTGGCCATGAGTTCACATTGTATCCCAGGCTGGTCTCAAACTTGCAACAATCCTCGTGCCTCAGACACCTAAGTGCTGGGATTACAGGAGTGCACCACCATGCCTGGCTTAGTTTTCAACTGTGTAGCTTTTTCACTTCTTTTCTGATGATTCTACAAATTAATATGTGCAAATTGTAAAGAGAGGCCCTGAATTTTTGTTGCTCATGTGTGTATCTGTGGTGTTGAAAAAGTACATGTAATATGGAGAGTTAATAAATTTACCTATGGAGGAAAAAATAAATGAAGCAATCAATCAATCAATAAATGAGAAAGACTTGCAAAGTTATGGACTGGGCCCAATATCAATTTATAACCCTACTAATTTAATAATTCCTTTCCCTGTCAAACCATGATATGCATCCTGTATCCCACACACATTAATTTGCTTATGCAGTCTTGGATGAGATATATATATCAGTGTTTACTGACTACATTTGACATTTCAAGTAATTCACTTAACACCCTTCTCCTTTATATAGTAAAGTTAATAATAATGTTTTAATAATTATCAGCATTCATTATTATCTCTATTTTGTTTTAGAATAATTAGCATTTTAAATTAAACTTTACTATAGTGGTTTTGTTCAAATTCGTTGAAAAAATTGAAATATTTTCCATGTACTAGGTTTGCATTTAGCAAACAAAATAATGAAAAATGGTACTTTATGAGGATTAAAAATGGTCCAATGTAGACTCAGATCAAAACACAGCCTCTCTGGGTCTTGAAATTGGGCCACCTGGAAAACAATAACTTGGTGAAGAGTAAAAAGAGGCAGATGATGGGAACTGTGATGTAAGTGACAGGAAAACTGGCAACTGCAGAGAAGATTGAGAAACGATGCACAATGCAGAAAAAATTTGAAGCAGTCTGAAAAGTCGAGATGCAGGCCAGGGAAAGGGCTCTGTCTTAGCTGGGCTAAGGTGAGTTTGGGGAGGGGAGGCAGCTTCACGGAGAAGCCATGGACTGAGCTGGCAGCATTTGCTTTGAGAATAGCTCACAGGTACTGTAAACTGCAAAAATGAGGTTTCACTCTGAAAATGACCCCTTTCACGTGGCGGGCAGTGCTGGAGAACATGTCTAGCACAGGGCCTGCCTACCACATTTGAGAGTACAATTAGCAGCCATTGGGGGAAGGGGTTAATTGAGTAAAACTGAGCTGTGGAACAACTACCGAGGAAGTGTGCTGCAGGATTCCCGGTGTCACCCTACCACAGTGACTGGGCAAAAATCGGCATAGGAGACAGTCATGGAAAGGGGATGTGCTAAGCACAGATGCAGTAAGTTTAAGCTCAGGTCAGGAGGTCACGGAGTTCGCCCTCTGAGCTGAGAGGCTGCGCCAGCCATGCCTGACTTTCAGAGAGGTCTGGGTGTGAAAGTGCTGGTGTTAAGTCAAGCGGACTACTTGGTCCCGCCTGCCCCACTTCCTATGTGCACACCAAGTTATGAGGTCTGTCTGCTGTATTTATCTGCCATTGTGATCAAGGATATGCCTAAGCTTGCAAAGTTGCCACAGCCCGGTGTGCACAGACAGAGGGCTCCAAAGATTGGGAGGCAGCGCACAAATCCATAGCCTGGAAAGCTGGGCTGGGGAAACAGTGACCTGGAGCACACAAAGGAACATGGAAATTGGGGAAGCCTGGAGGGCATATGGGCTTTGAGTGGACAACACTGATCAACCATGCTGTGTCGGAAAGCTGGGGCAGGATTCAGCACTCACACAGAGAAAAAGGTGACTGTGAAAATGAAATGTGTTAGTAGTCACTATCCCTGTTGTATGCCTGGTGGATTCCAGTACATCAGACCATGGAAAGAAATCTGTCATTTAAAGACACACATTTGAAAAAGTGTGAGAGGAAATGTTTTCAACTTATTTCTTTTCTTCTTTCTTAGAATTTTTGGCATTCGAGGGTTTTTTTTTTCTTTTTTTTTTGTTTCTGTTGTTATTCTTTTCTTTCATTATATCATTCCCTCCCTTTTCTTTTTTCTTGTTTGTTTTATTGTTACTTGTATCTAATTTGATTAATATTTTACTCCTGAGTAAGAAATTTAATCTCACTTTTCTCTAATTCTTTTCTTCTTTTTTCTATTCTTCATCTTTTTTTTCATTTTCAATCTTTATTGCCTTCACTGTTCCACTCTATCTCCTACATTTTTATTAGTATTATGAGTAGGTTTTATTAATCTTTAGCTATTTGTTTGCCTCTACTCTGTTACTGTTGAATTCTTTGCTAGTGTTAATGGTGGTATAGTGGTTGAATTTACTAGCTATTTACTGTATGTCAATATTTTGTTTGTCTTTGTGTGTATATTATAATTGCAAATCTGTTCTAGGGTTAAGGCAGCTAAGGCTGGTACAGTAGTAGCATTTATTGGTTTGTGTGATAAGTTAACATCTATTTTCTCTTTGAATCTTACTATTACTGATTTCTTTGCTATTGGTAGGGTAGCATATTGATTGCTATTAATTAGTCTTGAAAGTATGCAGCTATCTGATTAGTCTTTTGTCATGAACGATACTGGAGTTTGTTTTTGGATAGCTATTTGCTAGGACAATTACACTGCACCCTTCTCTCTCCAAATTAACAGATTTTGAGAGATCTGGGGACAGAGGCAAAAGACTACAGCTAGCCACATCCAGAGTGCATCAGTGAAATAGAGACCCTAACCCAAAAGATCTCCATATTAGCAACTAAGTCTTTGCAAACTTCATTGTGGACACACACAAAGACAATGGAAACATGAAAAGACAAGGCAACAAAATGCCTCCAAAAACTCCCAACTTCCTTAAAACTGAGCCAAAGGAGACTGACAGAAAAGAAAGCAAAACTCAAAACAGATGAATTATATGAAATGACAAAACATCCAAGGGTGCATAACAACCACAGATCCATGAGATGTTCAGTGAGCTCAAGGATGGTACACCTAATGGACTCAATAAGCAGAATGACACCCACATTTATACAAGACTATTAAAAAGCTAACTGAACTAAACAGAATGATACAAATGTAAATGATCAGTTTAGCAAAGAATTACAGACCATGAAAAGATACCAACATGAAGTCAAAGAGCTAAAAAATTCTATTGAAAGTATGGGAAGCAAAAACAACTGATGTGAGGACAGAACATGAGAGTAGAAGGCAGGGCTGATGGGTGGGATACGCAGAGATATCATAAAAACAAAAGAACCTGGGAAATGTGTCTGAGAGCTGATGGATGATGCAGAAGAGATGAATCAAAGATTAGTTGGAGTTATCAAAAAATCACAGGGGCATGAAAGAAATCTCTTTACAGAAATAATAGCAGAAAACTTTTAAGCTATAGGGATAGAATGTAACATACTCTTATGGCTTTAATCTAGATGTCTTCCCAAAGCCTCATGGACTCATAAATGGGGTTTTTGGCAAGTGGGTGGATCGTGGGTATGTGATGCTGGGTTGCTGTGTATGATACTGTGATTAAGGGTGTGTAATAACCATATTGGTTCAGCATAGTTCTGGGTGTGAATAATGGAAATTCCACCCTGGGTGATACCAGTCAATAGACTTGTATGCTGGATGACCTAAAAATGGGAAAATAATAATAAGCATCACTTCTGTTAATTCAGAGGAGCTTTAGTCTCCATCTTCACCTCAGACACTGTCTCCTGCCTTCCAGTGCAGATGCTTCAGTTTTCCTTCACTAACCGAATAGCCTCTTGATATGGGCTTCCCTGGGACTTGGCAGTGAGCTCCAGTCCATGGACTGGAGCACTGAGATCTCCAGCTTCTCTAATCCGCCCTGACAGATATGCATACAGAATCCTAAATAATCGCAAGAAAAGACCTTCTCACAGCACATCATACTCAAAATCACAAAAGTCCAACATGAGGACAGAATCTTACAAGCTGCTAGAGAAAAGCAACAAATCACTTATAAAAGTAAACACATTAGAATTGAGGCAGAATTTAAAGTAAAAAAGCTAAAGACCAGGAGAGACTGAATCAAAACTTTTCTAGCCATTAAAGAAAACGCCTTAGAGATCAGATTAACATATTCTGCAAAACTATCTTGCAAAATTGATGGAGAAATAAGGGTGTCTTATGACAAAGTACCTTCAGAAATTCATGAACACCAAACCAGTAATCCAAACATCCTCGAGGATATCTTAGAAAGAGCCAATGATGCCAACAATGTCAAAAAGCCTAGTGGAATGAACAGAATAGGTAGAGTGAGCAGTTACCCTAAAAGGGATAAAGGAATCAGTAACAAGAAAACAATGCAGGGTTAAAAATGATTTCGATATCTCCGCAATATTTCTCAGTGTCAATAATTTTAGCACTCCGATCAACAGACACATATTAGCAGACTGTATTAAAAAACAAACCAAAGCTATCTATATACAAGAAACATACTCAATCCAAAAATAAATTCATAGGCTAAAAATCAAAAGATGAAAAATAATATTCCATGCAATAGGAGATGAAAAACCAGTAGGAATAGCTTTTCTGCTTTCAGAACAGATGGAGTTCAAGCGAAAACCATTCAGGAGAAGCAAAGATAGTCACTACATAATGGTTAGTGGAGCAATTTGAAATGTAAAGATAACAAGGATAAATACAGATGTGTTGGACAATAGTCCTCCCAACTTCAGAAAACAAACACTACAGGATACAACTGATTAGATAAGTACCAACACTCTCATAGTGGAGGAACTCAAAACCCCACTGTTACAAACAGATGAACTAGACAAAAAAATCAATCAAGAAATATCAGAGTTGAACCACATCTTTGAACAAGGGACTTAATGCATATCTACAGTGTTCCACCAAACAACAGAAATACACGTTCTTTCTAGCAGTTCATGGAACTTTCTCCAAAACAGATCTAATGCCTGCTTAAAAAACTTAAAAGATGTTATTTAGTCTTTCATCATTTTTTTCATATCTATATCTTGTAATCTGAACAACTGCTTTGAAGAGAACAATATGCAATATATTAACTATTGTTAACCTCCTATTATTTTGTTTTGAAATTCTGTATCATCATTTTAATTCTTTTTTTGTTTTTAAAATAAAAAATATCTGGAAAAAATTCAAAAGAAACTAATACCTCATGTATGCTGTCAAAACTAAAGGGCAATTAATTAAACAACAGAAATTATGCAAATACATTGAGATTAAATAACATACTTTTGCATAATCTATTGAATAATAACAGAAGAAATTAAGAAAAAATTCATTCCTAGAATTAAGAGATAATGCCATACAACACACTGGAACATATGTAACACAGTGAAAGCTCTCTTAAGAGGGAAATGTATAGCTGTGAATGCCCATAGCAAGAAAGCAGAGCAAGAAAAACTAAATTGCCTAATATGCACCTCAAAGACCAATAAAAATTAGAAAACTCCAAACCCAAAGCTAATACAAAGAAGGAAATTATGATGATTAGAGGGAAAATTAATAGAATTGAGATGAAAGAACACAAAGAGTCAATAAATTGGAGAGTTAAATTTTTGAAGGAATTAATGAAATGGACAAACTATTTATTTTTCTTGCATAAAAGGGAAGAAAAACCCATATCAATGAAGGAGAGATGAAAAAGTTGAAATCACAAGATGCTACCAAAATTCAGAAGAGTTTTAGTAACTACTTTGAAAACTGATACTCCGATAAATTGAACAATCCAGAAGAAATTAGTAGATTACTTGATACATATGAATTATCTAACTGAACCAAGAAAATATAAAAACTGTAAATAATATAATAACAGGCAACAAAATAGAGGAAGTAATAAAAAACAAAAAAACACCAACATAGGAAAGCCCAGGATTTCAATATATTCACTGCTGAATTCTACAGGAAATTCAGGGAAAATATAACATCATTATTCCTCAAACTCTTTAAAGAAATTGAAAATAAAGGATTATTTCCCAGTCATTCTTAAAAACTAGCAATAACCTGCTTTCAAAACTGGACAGTGAAGCGGGGCGGAGGCTGAGGTAGGCGGGGCGTTGTGAGTTCGAGGCCGGCTTGGGCTACAACGCGAGCTCAAGGCCGGCCTGAGCTACGTAGTGCGACCCTACCTCAAAAAACCAGGGCTGGGAGTTTGGTTCAGTGGTTTAAGCGCCTGCCCTGGCAGGTGCGAGGTTGTGAATTCAATTCCCAGTGCCGCAAAAAAAAAAAACAAAAAAACTAGACAATGATCCAACCAAATAAAAAACTACAGGCCAATTTCTTTAATTAACTCGGACAAAAGAAATCCTTAATAAGATTCAGACAATCAGAATGCAGCACATCATCAGAATGATCATACAGCATGATCAAGTAGGCATCATTCCAGGCCTCCAAGGATGGTTCTACACCCACGAATCAATAAATGTAATTCACCCCACAAACAAAAGCAAAGAAATTGAATCATATGGAGAAAAAGCCTGTAAGAAAGCCCAACATTCATTAGTGCTAAAACTCTGAAAAAAAAATAAATATAGTAGGACCTTATTTCTACTGATAAAAACCAGTTATGACAAAACTATTACCAGCTTCTATTAAATAGTGAATAGCTAAAAGATTCCCATTTAAAATTAGTAACAAGCTGGACGTAGTGGCACACGCCTTTAATCCCAGCACTCAGGAAGCTGAGATAGGAGGAGCGTTGTGAGTTCGAGGCTGGTTTGGACTACAATGGGAGCAAGGCCAGCCTGAACTACACAGTGTGACCCTGCCTCACAAAAATTGGGCTGGGAGTTTGGCTCAGTGGCTTAAGTGCCTGCCTGACAGGCTCAAGGTTGTGAGTTCAATCCTCAATACTAAGGGGGAAAAAAAAAATTATTAGCAAGACAAGATTCTCCATTGTCTCCACTCCTTTTCATACTAGTATTTAAAACATTATCCAGAGCTACCGTACAAGGGAAACATTATCACTATTTGCAGGTGACGTTAGTTTTTACTTAGAAGACTTAAGAAATTCCACAAGTAATTCCTAGAATTAGTAACCAAATGCTATGTAGCAGGTTACAAAATCAGTATACAAAAATTTGTAGCATTCATAAACACCAATAATGATCTCACTTTCAAAGTAATACCATTATTCATAGCTTCAAGAAAAATTAAATACTTGGGAGTTGATCAAGGAATTGTAAGTCCTCAGCCATGAAAAACACAGTAGGGTAAAAGAGTACCAGAAAGGACCTTAGAAAATGGAAAGGCGTCCTCTTTTCCTGGGTAGGCAGAACCAACATTGCCAAAATAACCAACTTCCAAAACTGACATGCAGATTTAATGCATCCTGAATCAAAATACCAAGAGCATTACTATAGGAAACAATCCTAGAATTCACACAGAACCACAGGACAACCAGACAGACAAAAATGAACCTGGCTGATAAGAGCAAAGCAGGAGATGTTATGGCCTGGATTTCAAATTAGACCACAAAGCTGAAATGCTAAAAACAGCATGGTACTGGCAAAATAAATAAACAAATAAACTAAATAAAACTAAAAAAGCAAAACCAGACATGTAGATCAATGGGACAGAGCAGAGGATGAAGAAACAATCCCAGCCATATTGAGCCATGTGATCTTTGACAGAAGGTTAAAAAAATCCTACGGTGGAAGGAAGACAGTATTTTTAACAAATGTTTCTGGGAAAATTAAATCTAGAGCCATATCTCTCAACATTTACCAGACTAAAACTCATATTGAACAAAGATGTTCATATAAAGGCAGAAACAACCTGCTGAAAGATGAAATAGATAAAACTCTTTAAGACATACCATAGGGCAGAACTTTCTGAACAGAACCCCAGTTGTACAAGAAATAATATAAAAAATCAACAAATGGGATTATATAAAATTAAAAGGCATCTTTACAGCAAATGAAGCAATAAATGAAGTGAAGAGACAATATACACATTAATAGAAAAGAATTTTGTTATCTATTCCTGGGAGAAAGAAGTAATATCTAGAGTACACAAAGAGCTAAAAATAATAAGAACCTTCCAAATGAAACAAAATAAAAGAAAATAGTCAACTGAAATGAATCAACACTTCTAAAATATACAAATGACCAGTGAGTGATTTTAACACTGTTCAACATCTGTGGCCATTAGAGAAATACAAACTAAAAGCAACACTGAGATTCTGTGTTATGCCAAAAAGAATGGTTATCGTCAAGAAGTCGAATAATAGCAAGCACCAGTGAGGTTGCAGGGAAAACTGAACTCTTCTGCAATATTTGTAGGAATTAGATTAGTA
Source organism: Dasyprocta punctata (assembly GCA_004363535.1). Classification (NCBI taxonomy): domain Eukaryota; kingdom Metazoa; phylum Chordata; class Mammalia; order Rodentia; family Dasyproctidae; genus Dasyprocta; species Dasyprocta punctata. The sequence goes on from RJWM01005988.1 coordinate 20,446, forward strand.
TGACTACTATCAAAATAATTATGGCAATTTTTCAAAAAATTTAAACTAGAAATTCCATTCGATCTAGTTATTCTCCTTCTAAGTATTTTCCCAAAAGTGTTGAAGACATCATATTACAGCGATCCATGAATACCCAGGTTTATAACAGCAGAGCTCCTAAGAGGGAAGTCTTGGAAGTAGCCTGTATACCCATCAAAAGATGAATGGGTAAGGAAAATGTGGTGGCTATACACAATGAAATACTGCTTTGCTATAAAAAGGATGTCTGTATCACTTGCAGGAAAATAGGTACCCGCTGAGGCTGCAATATTAAGAGAAATAAATCAGACACACAAGTTTATTATAACAGTTTCTCTTACAGAAGTAATCCAAGATATAGATAAATTAAATTGTAAAATAAAAGACAGAACATAGAAAATAGGGAGGGGGCCAAGAAATGGAGGAAGAAGGGTCTGGAGGAGAGGAAAAGAGATATGAAGAAATTAGGAAATGTTATACATCTGTACCAACTTTCTATGGTAATTGCGATCATTTTGTTCTTCAATTATGCACAAATATGTGGAGTCTTTGTATTGTTTTTCAGTATTCTAATATACCACTTTAAAACTTCAAGTGTCTGTGGAGAATAAAGGAGCTCGTTTTTATATAATGACATATCTTTCATTTTGAATCTGTTCTTTAAAAGCGGATATGACTATCCAGGGGTTCACTCAGCATTTACTCACACTGTTTGAAACTTTAAGAATTTATTCTCTAAAATCTCAGTGAATGTGTATGCATGACTGCAAGTGCATTCAGAAACTGACTGTTTCCTGGGAATTTTCAAAATTAACATTCATGTAAAATGAAATTCCTGATGAGACTGTAAGTAATAGAATATACTAATTTGAATTACGTATACATTTCAACACTTCATAACTAACCTCAGCAACTATCTGAAATTAGATAAAGGAAAACTCTCTTTCCAATGAGACCATTTTATCAATGACTTCTTACAACTGCTGATATGTTGTTTTAATTAAAATGAGGATAGCAGTTACTTGGTTTAATCATTGCTTTTAAAGCCAGAAAACACATACTTGATAGCCTGACTCCTGGATTTATTGATGTTACATCTTTTCTGATAATTTTCTATGTCTCATTAAAGACTTACTAAGCAAATTCTTCTCTCAAGTCTTTCTTAATCATTACCGAGTCATGTTTTTATTTTCTACTGCTTCTGCAGCACAGATGTTTGTAAATTACTCATTTTATAAATTTACTGTTCTTTCTTGCTCATGACCACCCCTATCATTAGACACTTAACTGAAATGTAGTTGGAAAAAGGGTAACTCCTAGAGATCGAATTATGTGAGTTTCCAAGGAAACATATTTCAACCAACTGCAGTCACCAGCTATGCAGTAAGGACATTTGTCATATGTTATTAATATCGCAAAAATTCTCACATTTCATATTTCAATCATTTAGGAAATGTTTTAAAATAAAGTTCAATGATTTATAGAATCATCGTGAATTTTCCCCAGTTTTGTGTTCCTTCTATCAGATTCCTCCTGGAAGAAGTGAATGTGCAAAAATGAAAGATTTGAAAAAAAAATACTCTCATTCATTAATTCCAGGATTTTACGAGGTGTAAGAGAAGACAATTGGAAATTTATTGGCAAAAATAAAGTGCACTAAACTTCATTGCCCACATGGGAAGCAATGGCGCTTTTCTAATCTTCCACTTTCAAGATTCTAAGAAATCAAGTCCAATTTAATTGTGGGAAAGGGATCAAAAGCATTAAGGTTGGAAGCTGCACTGAAGGGAATGACCATTAAAAGAAACCAGATTAATGGGAAAATAATTCACCAATTCAATTACCTGTGAAAATGAAGGTGGGAGCCGCTAGTGCTACTGATGACAACAATGGAAAAAGGAAAAAGAGAACAAAGTTTAATTGACTATCGGTGAAGAGGCAAAATTACGTTTCCGTGAAAGGAAAGGTCAGATACCATCTCTTCTCCAAAAGCATAAAGATTTTCTAAAGTATTCACTAAAAGAGAAATTCAACCCAGAAGGGTAAACTAATATCTTTCAAGAAATGGAGCAACTATTAATCCAAGGTTATGCAACTGCATAAAATACATTACAATAGTCCATAAAGCAGTACATTTTGTTTGTGATTTGTGAGTTAATAAACTGTAGCAAGCTCCTGTTCACTACATTTGATTCTCATTTATCAAGTTTCTATTTCACTCAAGGGACTGTTATACTTGACATCTACCGTTGTGGTAACTTTACCCCTCAAGGTAGAAGTAACTGCCGTAAGAAGTGCAAGCAAAAAATTCATGAGCAATTTTTTATAGTAGGAAATATTTATAGACTGTAGCTTATCCAAACTCCATTCCAGGATAATAATGTAACCAGATCTTAAAATTATGATCCATTAGCTTCAGAAGTAGTGAATGTTTATTGGGGAAAAAAATCTTTAATTGTGCAGTTACCAAAAGCATTGAAAAGAAATTCACCATTAATCCAACCACAGAAGTATAATCATTTTCATTGTGAATATTGTAATGTTCATTCTTCTGATCTCTCTCCTAAACATAATGTAAATATAAATAGATGACAGTGATATCTGCTACCTAACACATTTTATTGCATGTGGTTTTCATTTTTATGTACCATCATATACTCCATATTACCAGATGTGTTTCTAAATTAAGTTAGTAGTTTACAATAATCTTACTCTATTTGATCATAATTTATTAAAAAATATGCCATTTTGAATCATTTATTTTGTGAAAATACATGGATGTTCATGTTATAAAAGATACATATTGAAGAATGTATATTTTGTATATATGTATCTTAATGGTACAACACCTTCCTGCCAAGCACAATAAGTTCAAACCCTAGCAATGATCAAGAAGCCAAAGAGAAAGGAAGAGGAGGAGTCTAAGTATTCCCTCATCAACCACCAGAGGAACTGGAATGTCTGGGTAAGAATGGATGAGTATTTCCGTTTTGAGAAAAGAAAATGTCTTCTGACAATGGTAGTACTTTCTGTAAAACTGTCTGTCAGCTACAAACCACATATTTCCAATAAAATTTCTACAAATACTGAGATATTGTAGTCTTTTATCTCCACTATGTGAACACATGAAATATGACCAATGTGACTGTTAAACTGATTTCTAAATTTTATTTAGTGTTGATTTATATACGGCTCTGATGGAGATGGAATGGGAACCTCACTACTGTAGCTGTTTATTTGATTTGAGGAATGAATAAATGGAGTCTATCTGCTGTGTGTGAATTATTTTTTCTGCATGTTTTCCAGATGAAAATTTGAAAAGAAAAAGAAGCAAAAGAAAAAAAGAAAGGGGGAAGGAGAAATGTGAGAAAAGATCTGAGAAGAATTGCATAGCAATATGGATTCAAACAGGAGATAAACAAGTGAAAATACATACAGAGTAACTATGATGACAGAATACAATACACTAAGAAACCCTGTGGCATTCTACTGATGAGCAGAAGTTCCAAAGGAGGGACAAATTTGGAAGGCATTCAGGTGTCATTAGACCCGCAGGAGAGCAGAGCAACTGGCTCTTCCGGCCAGGGTGAAGCTGGCCTTGTGTTGCCCAGTAAGCAGTTGACCTCGCCTGAGAGCACAGGCAGAGTATCTGCCCATCAGCAACAATACGGCTCCATGCAGTAAAGGTGGGTGCCGTAATGCAGTGACTTTAGACCATGAAAGTGGTCCAGACTTTCCAAGGAAGGTAGCTCTTTGCAGGCCGTGCAAAACTCCAGTTTTCCTTTCCAGAAGCTAAAGAAAAGCTATCATTAATGCAAATCTGCAAGGCTGCATGGTGTCTGCATTGTGCACCTATGGTCTTTGAACATTTCTGCTATGTTTATAAAATTTCCATACTTATCAATCTCTATTCCCAGAGAGGAAGCCACGAAGTACAGAGTTTCTTTTCTAGCTGCTGCCACAGCTAATTTATATTCATGTGAAGTAGGCAACTTCAATCACAACCACTTGTGCAAGTCTTAAATTCAGCAAAATGAAGCTTGATGAAGGGGACTTCCTATAGATTCCACGTTGCTGGCGTTTGAAGGGAAGGGTCTCCAAATGCAAAGCTAATAATGCTTATGAAGTTGAGTTGCAGGTACAGAGGAAGAATTTCTGTTAGAAGAAGGATGACTGCAATAAAATCAAGTTCTGGTATCAGGGCCAACTCTATCGTTGATATTTTTTTGGATCAATTCAATAAAATTGTATTTATAGTTATTTTTCTGACAGTTTAGATTTTAGCTTGATTTTCTGATCTCGTCACAAGTCTACACTGCTTAATGCCTTTTCACTCTGGCACACAGACACACACACATTAAATGAATGTATAATAATTAGCTAGGATGAGCTTCATTTCCTTACAACTAAAAACCCTGATCAAAATAAAGATTTGTTCCAGAGAAGTCCCTTATCGATAAGATTTCACTTAAAGATTCTGGAACGTTACAATATCTCATTAAGGAAGATGTATATGAAACCTTAGATATGATTAAATGTAAGATCTTGCTAACTCATGACATGTAGAAACAAATGGTTAATTTTCATGTGTGATCATCAAGAAAGTAGTGTTTAAGCCCTTAGATAGCAAAGAGACTGTTGATAATGAACCACAAGTGGTAGCCAAGAACTTTGAGGTAAGCTGATTGATTCTGACCTCTTTAGACAGTGAAAGGAATAAAATCATAAAAAAAGAAAAGAAATGAAACAATATCAACAGAACTCCAGCACCCTGATTTTTCATGTAACAGCAAAGACTGAAGAATATCTATAAATACAACGCCAGAAAAGCTGAGCACCAAACTAAAACTCCATTTTATTGACTTTTTGATTTGGGCTCTTAAAAAGACTCATGGATTCTTTATTGAATGAATTACCCTTCACGTTTTCCACCTCATCACCATGTGACTCCCACTCCCTTCTATCATATCTGAAACTTTCCAGATGTAAACTAAACTCAGATCCTAGCACATCATACAAATTCCTAACTCATGAATTAGAAGAAAATGCTCATTTTTAGTATTTAAAATCTGAAAAGATTTGTGAAACTGGAGTTTGAGGAATGTGTTCATTTTTCCAAAGTGTTGGGAATCATTAATAAAAAAGTGTGTCATAGAGTGCCCGCTTCTATTACACATGGACAAAAGAGACCAAAACTACTGTTCTTGCAATAGTAACTAGTTTTCTCTTTCAATGCAAATAATGGAACTAAACTTCTGTTGAGTACAGCCTTACAATAGATCAGAGAGGTAATCAAAATATGTGACCTGGAGGAATATTCTAGAGAGGGAGTTCATTTATCTTGAGATTCAAATGAACAATCAGCCTACAGAGTTCATATTTGATTCATAAAACTGAAAAATGCCTAGGTGAACAGAGGGCTGAGTTAAGTCGTGAAGACCGAGAGCTCCTCCAGTCCTTAGGAGCCTGGAAGCCCTGAGAATGTGAAAAGCATGGAATTTTCCTGTCCCCTTTCCTTCCTGTCTCAAAACAGGCATTGTGCTTAGGCATACATTTTTTCTTTTCTTACTACCAAAAGCAAAAACCATGTGTAGAGAATAATCCAACTGGAGGCAGAAAGGTGCCTGGAGCACCAATAGCATTGTTAACTGACATACAACTTCACTACACTTGCTGGACTCAAAGCTACTGCACGATGAATGATTTCAGCACTCAGCCCCAGGGCTTATTAACTTTATGCTTTCCCTGAATGTTCTTACCAATAATAGAAATAATGACATCATTTCTTTGTTTAGTGATAAGAATTAATAAATAAAGATCTTTGAACAATGCAAGAACCAAAACAAGAGATGTGCAAGGAACTTGTCTTTTGTGATAAGAACCTGGTTTAAAATTCAATTTCTAGGGCTGGGAGTTTGACTCAGTGACTTAATCTCCTGTTTGACAGGCGCAAGGTTGTGAGTTCAATCCCCGGTGCCGAAAAAAAAAAAAAAAACTAAAATTCAATTTCTTACTTCATCAGATTCAGAAGCAACATATATAGTCTAAGCCTCTGAGAAAAGATCTCTGTTATTAGGGAAATAAATGCATTAAAATGACAGTAATATTAAAAATAATAGTATAGTTACCAAAGAAGGAAGGTATCCACATTATATATAATCATTACATTATTAGAACTTCCTGAAGCAGGCTTAATCTTCAGTACTGAACTAAAAGGAGACTTTTAAAAACATAACTGTAGCAACTATTTGCATTGAAACCTTATCTCTGAAATCTATACAAATCAACAAAAGCATTCATAGAAGAGATAGACTTGGAATTTTGATTAAAGAAATTATTCAACTTTTAAAATTACAATGGAATAGGAGATTAAAGTCTGCTTTGGTATTCAGGGTCTAGCTCTTGCAAACAATAGATAACAAATTTCAGAAAATTTGAAATGACATGAAGGTTTTGTTACAAAGCTAAGATTAGATTAGACTTTGAATTAAAAAATGTAATGTATATACTCTGTGTTCAAAATGGTGGTGAATCTAGTTTTCTTTTGAATAGTCAGTGTAAAATGGTAGAAAACAAAGTAAATTCTCAACTCAGGAGTAAAATATCTGAATGACCATAAAAGTGCCACTGTTTACTAGTAAAGAAAAACCTACTGGAAAGAGTACAAATTGTTGCTACACCTTCTCTGAAGGATGAATTGAATTAGATGGAAATAGTTTTTCAAAAGAAAATATTTTCAGATTGAATGAGAAAATTGCATAGGGATAGATTCACATGAGGAAATCTCTAGTCATACCAGTACAGTAAATTGATATATTAATAGTATGATAATATAGGATGAGGAATTGTAAATGGTCATTTATGCTTTTTATTTTCTGTATCTTAAACATTTATGTAGTTAACATAGCACTACAATATGTCATTTATATTTTCACTTAATAAATGGAGTCTTTAAAGCTATTAAATATTGTTTTCCTATCTGGTACACATTAACTTATAGCATAATTAATTTTTGTCATAACACCATATTTAAAATAGTATTTTAATCAGATAACTACTTACATTTTATAATTTACCAGTCAGCTTTCCTACTGCTGACACAGCACCCAACACCCACACCTCAAACGCAGGTAGCTCTAACCTGGCTCAAGTTTTAAGCAGATTCAGTCCATGGTGAGCTGGCTCCAAAGCACACCATGGGAAATATGTGCGGGGGGGTAAAGCTGCTCAGCTTATAGCATCTGGGAATCAGGGTCTGGGTGAACCCCACCAGAGAGGGAGGGACAAGGGGCCAGACACTGACCTTCAGGTCACTCTGTAGGGCTGCCCAAGCACACCCAGAACCATGCAGTGCCGACTCCCAGACGGATCTCAGAGCTGACCCAGTGGCCCTCTGCTGTCGTCACGGCAGTCGTATAATTTAGACAGCAAGTCCAATTACGATTTTTACTGTAAAATCTAGACCAGCTCCAACTTCTCCTCCAACATTTCATTTCTAATTTTTCTAGTAAGGAAATTTGAAGACAAAATTCATACTTTTGTAACATAAATTCATATATCATATATAAGTTTTGCATCTACTTAAATGAGAATTTTTTTATACTTTTATGTGATCCATACTAAATTCACTCATTTCTGTTTTACATATGATGGGGGATAAGTAAAAAGCGACAGTGATTCCCTCAGATAGCTACTATTTTTCAAAAACTGCATCAAATAAATTATGATTTTGTTACTATGCACCATGGTAAAAATACTCCCATATTCTGAACAAAAGTACCAATACACCTTGTTTTAATCTCATGCACAATTTCAACTGAATGAATTAAATGTAGATTAACTGTCAAAAAACATACAAAATTAAAATTCTCTCAGATATTGCATAATGCATATCTTATTAATCTTTACTAGATTGTAGTTCATAATGCTTACATTCCTTGTGAGGACTTGGTACAAAGATTATTTTCAAAAATAAAGTTATTATTCCTCCAAACAGTATACTCTCAAATAGAGGTGATGTTTTTACACAGCAAGGACCCTGCAGCACAGCGAGAACACCGCCGCACTGAAGGCTCCTTATAGCTTGTTAGCATTTTTACACAGCACTTCGGGCCTCTTAGATAAATTACCAGGAGAATTTCACCTTACACTTGTTAAAGTAATACATCAAACTTATTCACAGGAGTTGATGTAGTGAATAAAAGTAAGGTACTATAATTTCCATCTCTAAAATTAAAATTCACACCAAAATTCTAATAATTAATTAATTATTTAAAAATCCCTTCACCATTGTATGCTATTTTTAGGCTGTTGAACAGATGTGGAGAACAAAACTACATGTTCCTTTGAGAAACATGCTTAATCGATTCTATTCAGAAATAGGAATTAGGAAGTATTTTGCAATGAATTATTCTTTTAAAAAGGACAAACGAGTCTGGGTTTATTTAGGAACTCCTTAAGAAAAACAGAAGACTCAGGTGTGGGATATCCAGATTCTCTAAGTTTAAGCATTATGGCAAATTTTGACAGGTAGGCACTCTGGACAATTGTTTATAAGGTCAGTCTAGTTTTGATTGTGTTAGGCAAGGAATTTTAAGACCAGGATCTGATTCATTAGCAGCTATTGAATATTAACAGTCAATCCTAGATGTACGTGTAGAAGAGTTTATCAAAATGCTGCTGGTCAGGAAGTGTCCCAGTTGACCTCATGTTCCCATCGCAGACAGACCGTTTCCTAATGAGAGACGAGTGGCAGAGGCTTCGGGTGGCAAAGTACATCCAGCAATAGACTGTGTCTACAAATGTAACAGGAGATTTGTCCTTCAGACTATAATCAATAACTTTCAGTTATTCCAAAAATAAAATAATAACTGAGTGTGTTCAAAGAAGAAGAATTAGACTTTGAGCAAACAATGCAATTCATTCCTCAGAAGAGAAAGTGCTCCATAAATATTAACTGTAGAATAATGTGATAACTTACACTGGTTGTTAGTAGCTATGGATATATAGTATCAAAGATTTCTTTTTTTTTATGCCAAGCTAATACATGGCTTGATAAAAACCTTCTCTACAATGTTAATTTACTATTATTTGAATTTATTTCCATTTTAGGAAGTTTATTGTGTATATATTTAATGTATATAAAGTGGTCTTATTGGAAACATAGAAGTTACTAAAGTGAAAAATTTAATATATCCCTCATCACATAGATACACAAGGTTTTATTTTGTGGCAAGAGCAAACAAAGTTTACTCATTTAGTGTGGATTCCATATGCAATACAACCTTACACTTAGAGCCTTCCTACTATCTATGCATTAGAGCTCTAGACTTGCACGTTCTGCACACTTGCTGCTTTCTATACTCCAACTTCTAGTTCCACTTTTCCCATCTGGAGTTCTTAAAAAATTACTTGGCATTCTTAAAAAATTACACTTATAAGTGAGATTGTGCTATATTCCATTTTCAAATAAACTAATTTTTTAAATCTCTGGAAAGAAAAAAAATATGATGCCTAGCTCAGAATTATTCTGGTAACTGATACATTAGATTTTCATCACTGTTACAAAATACCTGAGCTAATCAATTTAATAAAGGGAAAGGATTTCTTTGGCTCACAGTTTTCGTTGTTTCAGTCCATAGTTGCTTGGTCCTGTTTTACCCTGTGGTAAACCAACCCTGTAAGACAGAAGCATGTTACAGGACCAGTGAGTCTTTTTACGGCGGCTGGGAATGAGACAGAGAGGAAGGGGCTTCAGTTCCAGAATTTCCTCCCAGGATGAACCCCCAGAAGGCTGATTTCCCCCCATCTCTTAAAGGTCCCATTACCAGCCCTTAGCACCACAGACTGGTGGCCAGCCTGTAACACAGAGCTCTGGGAGGGACACATATCAAAACCATCGCAGTCAAGATCCACTGGAAGAATTTCTTGGGGGAAGAAAATGATTTATCCTCTGGCAGGAGCCATGACTATCTCATATCCTACCAAGCCCAGTTAAATGATGTATTATATGTTATGCATGTCTAGATATCTTCACCCAAAATCTATTCATTCTGAGATTAGTTTTTCTTTTCTTTTTTTTTTTTTAATACATCTTCCATTTGTGGGAAGAAGGATTTCTGTAGTAAGAAGCTCTGAACCTGTTTTCTCAGTCTTAGGAAGCTCTGGTTACATTACCCATGTGAGATAAAGGTCTACCTGACACATGACACCCATCATCTAATTCAATCTGGTTTTAGAAAGAATATCTTTTTTATTTTTTAAGATGCATGGGATCCAACCCAAGACTTCCAGCATGCTAGACGAGTTCTGTACCACTGAGAGACTCTTTGGTGTGATAATTAAAGTACAGAGGAAAGTCTAGTGCAGATATTGTGCTGGTCATCTCTTATCACTACTATGCATATGCTTCTTGACAATTGGTTACAAGTAAAGGGAATAACAACAACAATAATAGCAGAAGTCATAATAATAGCAGAGATAATAGGGTATTTTTTATTGCTCTCATTTTCACATTGGGAGCTCTGAAACACCTACTTAACTATTTCTCATCTCAACCAGACCCTCAGCTTTTAGCAAAAATTTAGAGAATACTTTGTTACCCCTAGACTTCTGTTCAGTTATGAGACTCACTTTGACACGGGTATTTGGGCAAAAGCTAAAAGTGGACCAGTGCCGAGCTTAGTCCTACAATATGTTGTATGATTCCAACTTTTCTCTTATGCCCAGTCAAGGTCATGATAAGAATATACCCTCACTGCCCTGATGAAGAAATAAACACAAGAACCACATAGTGCAGACTTGCACCACAGCTAAACTTCCACACAGTTTCACTGAGCTCAATCAAACACAGCACGTGCTTGCAAAAGCCTATTGATAGACGGAACTGTATGGCAGTTTTAAGCTGCTGAGTTAGGAGATGATCTGTTATACACCCATAATTAGCTTTTTCTCCTTCTTCTTCCTCACTAATGCATTTTATTTTAGGATTTACTTCAAAAAATATTTTATTATTGTCATTCTTCTGGCCCTTTCAGTCCTTTGGATTGTGATAATAAAGTCTTACTAGTAGATGAGGACTAAAAAACAGGGAATCCATGTAGCTAAAATTAAATTTTCTTTTTTCCAGAGTGTGATGACTTTCAGAAATCTTTTAACAGGCTCACTACCTGAGGATGAAAATTTTAAAGAAATTCCCTAAACCTTATATGTGGGAAATGGGAGAAATTAATAGGGCATTAAGAGAAAATTACTTTTGGTGTGTGTGCATTGAGAAAATTACTAAATTTTGAATATTTTCCACTTACTTACTTTCAGATATGCCAAGTTAAGGACAGAAAGCGAATCCTTGGATTTCCTGTTGTGGAAATTTTTGCCAAGCCAAGCCAAGCCAAGCCAAGCCAAGCCAAGCCAAATCAAACTAAAAGGAAGGCTGGGCGTGGTGGCGCACGCCTTTAATCCCAGCACTCGGGAGGCTAAGGCAGGAGGAGCATTGTGAGTTCACCGGCTTAGGCTACAAGGCGAGAGCAAGGTCGGCCTGAGCTACATAGTGTGACCCTGCCTCAAAAAACCAGGGCTGGGAGTTTGGCTCAGTGGCTTAAGCGCCTGCCCTGGCAGGTGTGAGGTTGTGAGTTCAATCCCTGGTTCCACAAAAAACAAACAAACAAACAACAACAACAACAAAAAAAAAAAACTAAAAGGAAGATTCTTTGCACCAAGGAGATAAGATGGCAGCATTTAATCTTTGCACCAGGGGACTGTTAGAGTGGACAGGTGCAGGGATCATTCCTCCCTAGCAGCAGCCCCGAATCAGGGAGGAGTTTAGTCTATATAGAATTAGCAGTGGGAGGTACAAAACAAGTGACCAAACGTTACATGATTGGTTACATACATTGAATCATATTTTGACAGACTGGCTGGTCTTGAAACAGCAGAAACATTCCAGGAACCAGGGGAGGGGGCTCTTACAGAATGGGCATACTTGAGGGCATTACCATAACATAGGAATTGTTCTGGAGAGAGAGATTTGACTGAATGAAAGTGGGTAAGGACATTACCATAATATACTTGACTGAATGAAGGTGGTTAAGGGTATTACCGTAATATAGGAGTTGTTGGGGAGAGACTTGACTGAATGAGCACAGGTCAGCCCCAGGTGCCTTAAGGCATAGGCAATCACTCTGACATTGTCAGGGTCAATTGAATCTACCAGAGACAGCAGAACAGCAACTTGGTCAGTCTTCTAATTAATCATGAAATATCTATAAGTTTGTTATTTTGCCCCAACATTCCTATAGCTCAAACAAGCTTCAGTGTCTTATAAAGTGCTTTTACAAGATAGTCGAGACTCCAGATAGCAATGTTCTATTCTTATTAATCAGGAAAAGTAAGCACACAAAATTTGAACAGTTTTTCTCAAAAAAAGCTGATCAGAATAATGATACCTTCAGAGTATCAGTTACAACCCAATGTCCATATGCACAATTTCTGGTAAAGTTGAACAGTAATACTTTGTGCCTACAGAACGTTCAAAGCATTTTATAGGCATTTATTAATCCTTCTACTTCTGTATGAGATTGGAAAATCAAAATGTTTTATAGAGAGCACAATGAACAGCAGTGATTTGTACTGCATGGCAAAATGCTTACACAACAAAACCATGCCCATGAATTTCGATTCACCTCAGCATTTGCAAAACAACTGCATTTCTAGGTAGGGAGGTTTCAGTATTGGACACGTAGATTAACATTCAAACACAGCTCCTTAGGTGTGGATATCATTCTCTTTTTCTCATGGAACTGCTGTGCACTTCTCAAAACTCAGACAATTATACTGTTCTTTAAAACCTTAAAAGCTGTATGATTTCAGAATGAAGTCAGTTTCTTTAGATAGCTAGTGTATTTGGATGTCAATAAGTGTTTTGAATGTTCTTCAGAAATAAAATACTTATATTTAACTTCTTAAAAAAAAGGATAGAAAAAGTGTCACAGAGATTATATGCTGTGAAAAGATTAAAGCATCATTCTAAATCATAAAATTACAGTCTTCTATGTTTAATAACTGCTTCAAAAATATTTTGAAGTATTAAAATCTGTTCTGGCAAAGTATATTTCTTACCACAATTTCCCAAAATTATTATTGATTTTTCATCAAAATTTAGCGAAAGTTTAAACACACTAGGGATTGAGGATTGTCTTAACAAATGTGCAAAAAGGACCTATGAGATAATAATAAATTTTAGTCCATAGATCATTGGTGTCATGTCTAAAATTTTGTATGGGTTTCTTTTGCTACCTTTTAGAAGCATAATTTTTTGTTTCAAGCCTTTAATCTATCTTGAAGAACTTTTGTAAGTGGTATGAAATTTTCATTTTTATGCATTATTTTGTTGTGTGGATATTCATTTGTTTCAATATCATTCATTGAAGACTAACTATCTCTATTTTATTACCTCTGCTCCTTTGTCAAAGATAACTGAACTAAATTTATGTGGGTTTATTTGTGCAGGTTTTTATTTCAGAAAACTCTTTCTTTGTTCTTTTGTCAATACCAAGTGAATACTACAGCTTCATAGTAAGGTTCTCTTCAGGCAGGGTCAGACTTCTGTCTTTCTATTTCTCCTTAAATGTTCTGTTGGCCATCCTGGGCTTTTTAAGTTTCATATAAATTTTGAGATCAGTTTGTCAGTATTAATAAAATAACTTAGAGGAATTTTGATTGATAGTACATTGAAATGTCATGTAAAATTTTGCAGAATTGGTATTTTGAAACTTTGGTTTTAACTCGATGAAAATGAGCTGCAGTAAAAGATCATTTCAGTTAAACTTAACAAGAATATAAAAGTTAGGTTAAAGACATGAACAGAAACTTCACCAAGATATGCATGTGATAAATATCCACATGAAAAATGCCCCCACATTTTGTTATTAAGAGCTTATAAATAAATCTGGCAATATGCTATCATTATGTACTTTTTTGAATGACCAAGTGCAAAATACTGACAATACTAAGTGCTGACAAGGATGTAGAACAACAGGAATTCTAATTCATTGCTGGAGGAAATGTATAATGTAAAATGTTCAGTCAATGTGAAAGAAATTTTGGCAGTTTTCTACAAAACCAATTGTACTCTTAAAATATGATCTACCATTTGTGGTATTAACTCCAGGAATTGAAAACTTATGTACACAAAAAAATTTGCCTATGGAATTTACAATTTTATCCATAATTGTTAAGATGTGGAAGCAACTAAGGTATCTTTAAGGATATGAATAGACAAATTGTGGTATATTCAGACCTTGAAATACTATTCAGCAATATAAATAAATGAACTTTAAATATCTATATACTAAGTTGTACAAAGAACTTTAAATATCTATATACTATATTTGTTACTTTCCAATCACTGGGACAAAATATCCAGCACCTGCAACTTAAAAGATTAGAGGTTTAACCTAGTTCAGGGATTTGAAGGAGTCAGTCTATTGTTGGCTAAACCCAAAGCAGAATTAGCATGGTGGAAAGGCATATGAGAGAAAATAAGCTCAGACTGTGGCAGTCAGAAAGCACAGAGAGAAGTGAGGAAAGGGGGATGAAAATACGCTCCTCTAACTCAGGCCCCTCAAGTGACTCACCTGCAAACATGATCCTTCTCCTAACAGTGCACACAGACATGAGCTCGCCAATGGGCTATTCTACTGATAAGTCTCTCGTGTCCCATCATCCAATTATATTTCCAAAGTTCCACCTCTGCACACATGAGACTGTGGGGAAACATTTTAGATCTAAACCACAATAAATATTTAGTAAAAGAAGCCAATATGCAAGGGTTACATCCTCTATTATTCCAACTCTATGACATTCTGGAAATGAGAAAAAGAATGACTATGGAAAGTCAATTCAGAGGTTGCAGGAAATAAAGAATATTTTTAGGGAGCAAAATAGTTCTTTTTATTCTGCAGTGATGTGTATCTGTTAGTATATGTTTGTCCATAAAATGTGCAGTACAGTAAATGAACCCTAATGTAATTGATAGACTCCGAGTGAAATGATAGACCAAGGTTACTAAACATGCACTGGGGTGATTTTTTTTCAGTATTGTGTATTTAACTGAGAATCTTTACACTAAGATATATCCCACCCCTTGTTTTTCATTATTTCATATCATTTCATTTCATTTTTGAGACAAGATCTCCCAAAGTTACTATTGTCTGGCCTAGCTGCGAATTTGTTGTTTCCTCTCAGGGTCCCAAGTAACTGAGATCCTAGCTGGTGCAGCATTTGAACAGGAAAGCTGTACATATGTAACAGGAAAGGATATATAGAAGGATTTCCCAAATTTCACTTAGTTTTGCTATGAAGGTCAATAATTCATCTAAAAGCTAATTCTATCAAAATACAGAGCTTCAAATTACATCAGACATATAGTTATATTAAAATATGTTACTTTTGTGACATTAAAATTTAAATATTACAGACAAAAGAATTGGAAGTTGTGCACCTTCATTTCAAATATACATTTGCTATGCATTTTATCTATGCTATTGCCATAGAATCTACTAGCAGAGGGAAAATACTGATATTTTCCATATTAGATATTAGAGAATGATTTTGTATTTTAGTCAATATGTGGAATTTATCTTTTGAAATAAATCTGGCTATCAAATGTGAGCTTTAACTGCTAATGTTTTCATTTCTCTTTTTTAAAAATGTGTATTTTCTGCATCATTTCACAATTTTTTAAAATAATACAGAACTAATGACTGACTTTAAAACATTCCTGGTCAGGGATTTAGCTCAGTGGCATAAGCGCCTACTGGCAAGCTCAGGGTTGTGAGTTTGAACCCTAGTACCTAAAATAAATAAATAAATAAACATTCTATGTTGTTAGTAGGTTTTAATATTTTCACCATGAAGAAATGATCAATGTTTGGAAATAGATAATATTTATTTTGATCAAAATATTATGAGATGTGTATATGTATTGAATATTTCACATGGTACCCCATACACATATGCAATTCTTAAGATATATATGTTAAAATACAATTAAATTAAGCTATAGGTTCAGATTGAATTTGGAATATCTACTTTTGTGAGTATAACATTATAAAAGCATTTAATGCTACAAAAATTATTTAGGTAGTTACATGGGTAGATAAAAATGGAACATATATGTTTGTTCTTCAGTTTAAAAAAAGTAAATTTGATTTTTAATTAAAGATTGTAGAAATGTCAAGTTACTACATAAGAACTATAGTTCCTATTCTAATCTATACTACCCACAATCATGATAGCATATTACTGAATTTATTTCAAATAAGTGTAAGCAACAAAATAAGTCACACTAAACATGAAAAATCAAACATAAATTTCTTGATTTCTCAGAATGCACTAATCTCAGTTCCATAATGAGTTCATCTTGTTTGACATTTATAACAATCTAGTTATATAGTCTAACTACATTTTAATAAATTACACCTAATATTTCTTTATTTTCTACTCACCATCAATTTAAAGACAATTTTAAATACCAACTTTCAACAGTATTGGGGTACAAAAATAAATTGTAACTGCTACACATATATTTTGCCACTCTAATAATTGTACTCAATTTTGGCACTATGTTAAACTCACTACAGTTACATAAAACTAAATGAATAACTCTATTCCTCTTTAAATTGTACTTTTTCTCAATTTCCTGGAAATATAAATAAAGAAAAGTCTCAAAGAAGCAGGCAGAATGGCACCTATGACTTTCACTGATTTGCTTTCTCTAGTAGATCTCTAATTACTTTCACAAGACACTGATGGAAAACGCATTTCTTTCCCTTCAACATCAGACACGCTTGTGCTGTTTTTGTATTTTTAACTCCCCACAACTATCTGGACAAAGACGTTTAAAGAAGAAACAATTTTCACTGTGTCAGTTACAAATGTCAATCATTCTGTTACAAATTAAGCATGCTTTTAATAGGAAAGTATGCCAGCATTGTTATTTTAAATTGTGATATGTCCAAGAAAGAATGCTACCAAATCTGTTCTTAGAGAACTGGGCATCATTTTACAGAAGGAAAAGAAAAAACAAATAATATCTAGATATGAAGCCAATAGTTATTCTAATGTCATTTTGAATGTATTCCTATTCATGGTAGTGAAATATGATAAAGAGTATTATAGCTTGTAACCTCTACGTTGTTTTAGTATTTGATATTTAATAATGATGCAATTGTATTAAAAGTGATTGCCTTTTTCTAACCTGAAAGAAGCACATATACCCAAGGAAGACTCGTTGAACAACAATGTATGTCTGTGTCCATCCTTCTTTGCACTATAACATAATTTCCAGCCTGCACGCCATACAAAAGTCTAGTTTTAAACTCCAGCACCTATACATATTATTTTTTTTACATATTATAATACATTTAAGAATGCAATTTATTGGTTTTATCTCCTTCTGTATTACGACCAATTATTTGAACAATACAGAAAGAAATGATTAAGTGAAAATTAAATCCTCATTTGACTCATTTGAATCCATTTATGCAATCCGTATTAACTCCATGCATGACACTAACACCCTTCGATGCCCCATCAGAATAGAGTACCTCAGTTTACCAACTTAATTTGCTTTCCAATTTTGGGGAAGTTGGCTGGGTTTGTGTTTGCTTGGGGAAGAGGACCTCTGTCTTGTTTGTCACCCGGTGCCAGTGCTGAGTTTATATGAACGGATGCAAAACCTTGTAGAATGCTTTTGTTTATGAATGGAATTGTTTGTAAACAGAAGCATTCCCGAAGCAAGGTGTTATTGCATACTGTTAAAATATTACATTTAAAATTATTTATAAATATATTAAATATTTTACAGCAAATTAATTGGCTATTAACTAGGTTGGAAAGTGAAAATATAGCTATTCCCTAAGGAATTTAGAAATATTCAAGTCATAGTCTCTTAAATCATCTGTGGGATGTGTCACACATATTCCTTAAAGTATTTGTGAATTTCATTCTCTTAATCTTCTAGCCTGGACCAGACTGTCGATAATGGTTGATGTAAAATATGAATGCTATTAGGTTAAGCGATCTCAAGATGTCTGGTAAAATATATTCCTGGGTGAGTTTCTTACTGTGTTTCCAGACGAGAATAGCATTTGTAGAAAAGTCTGACCCTGACCAGTACAGGAGGTGTTCCCCCATCTCAGGAGGGCTCAAAGAGCAGAAGGCTGAGAAGAGCAGACGTGTTCTTCCTTTATGAGTCCTGACATCCACCTTCTCTGCCTCCCGAGGGATTCTCGTCAGGCCGTGGACTCCAGCACTTTCACACCCCAGCATCACTGTTTCATTTTTCAAGCCTTCAGATTTGGACTGAATTAAACCAGTGGATTTCCTAATGCTCCAATCTGCATGTGACATACTGTGGGGCTTCTTAGCCTCCACAGTCGCAGCACTTAAAACCTAAGACTCCCTCTCTCTGTGTCTCTCTCTCTCTCTGTCTCTTTCTTTGTCTCTCTCTGTCTCTCTCTCTTTGTTGCTCTCTCTGTCTCTCTCTTTCTCTTTGTCTCTCTGTCTCTCTGTCTCTTTGTCTCTCTCTATCTCTCTGTCTCTGTTTCTCTTTGTCTCTCTGTCTCTCTCTCTGTGTGTCCATCTCTCTCTGTCTCTCTGTTTCTCTTTGCCTCTCTGTCTCTCTCTCTGTCTGTCTGTATGTCTCTCTCTCTTTCTGTCTCTCCAGATGTTGGTTTTCTGACTAATAAACTACATGCATTTAGAAATAATCATTAGTTTGCTTATTATCATTAGTTTGCTTATTAGAGTATTATAAACTATGAAAATTAAAAGAAATAGAAATGAAATGCTAAAAGAAGAAAAATGATGTAAACATATAACTATGTACAAAGAATTTTACTCAGTAAGACAGTGGGTTAAATTTTAAATGAAAACAAATTCACCAATTGTGAATAGTAGTCCACAAAATACTCTAAATAAGCTACAATGAATAAATAATAACAGGCATAAAAATAGATGTAAATAACAATGATAAATCAACAAGAAATCTGCAGAAGAAAATAACATGACAATATCATCAGAATAGAAAGAAGAAAAACAAGCTGACAGAAAAAAATTTTTTTTTCATATTTCACAGTAGAACCTAGGTGATAACAAAATAATAATAAAACTGCTTCTGCAAAGAGCGTAGCATTCAAAACTTAAAAATGCAACATAAAGGGTCAATTATGTCCTCAAAGCTCAAGCAATTTTAAAAATGTGAATGCTATATTAGAAAAAAGAATAGCAGCGTTCTGTATCATATCAAGATATGAAATGAAAACTAGTTGATATTCCATATATTATCAATAGCAAATTTAAATATATAAAATCTTTGTATCTTACCACAAGTGCAGGAATGTACCTAGGAATAATATTTTAAAAATGGAAATAATCCATGAGAAAATAATGCAACAGCTTGATAGGCAATTCTTCAACTTACAAACACATATAGTTTTCACATTACAAAGATGATCACAGTAAAAGAAAAGAATCTAATTGTAGAAAAAAATAAAACTATAACATTTGCTCATAAATATGAATATGTACTTTGAGGGATTAAAAATTAAATGTGAAAAAACACAAAAATCACACTAGAAAATACAGACATTAATATTTACCTTAAATTAGAAAAGCGTGTCTAAAAAGAAGCAATGATAATAACCTCATAAATCATCTACATGTTTCATGAAAAATAAAGCATTTAGTAGAATGTACATACACAATTTGATCTACAACGAATCTATAGAACAAGTGCTTCTTTCAGATAATAAATAACGCCATTGACATAAACTCCACATGAAGTTATTCTGTGATTTCCCCCTGTTTTCTTTCATAGGAATAAATTCATTTCTAGTTTGCTCCTAAGGACTGTGGACCTTTGTGAGCCCCTGCGATAGGTCAGTGCTCTGCTGGGACTTTGAAAACAGGCGCTGATGTTCCTTTCAAGTCCTTTCTCATAGACTTTAAAAGCCAAACGGAAACCAGCATGTGTGGATGCGACTTCAGGGCTTTCGTTCCTTCACAAATGCTCATTTTCACCGACTTTTTGTCATCTGGCCTTTCCTGTACCATTGCAAACTCACTTCCTCATTGAAAAAGCTGCAACCAAAGTTGTTGATCAAGGAATTTGTTTTAACGTATTATTGGAAAAGGAACTTTTTTTTTCTTTTTGCTGAAGAAGAAATTTGCAAAATGACAAGAAATGTAAAAAGTAAAATTAAATAGAAGAAAACATCTATTTAGAAAAATACAGAAGACAAAAATTTTAAATTCTTAAAATATTTAAGTGATTTCCCAAATCCATATTATTTTTCATTCATTAAACATAAAAAGTAACATGTGAAATTATATAAAACTGCAATCTTAAATTGTATATAAAGTTTATTTTTGATATAGAAAATTATATTAGTTTAACTTTTTTTTCCATTCAGTGATTAAAAACAGGTAAAGAAACTAATCCATTTCATGCCAGTTGGCACGACTATGTTATATATCTGACAAATTTGTCATCTAAAAATTTAAATGAGATTGATAAGGTAGATTATCTATTTTGAATTACAGAAGTTTGGGTACTTGTGTATAACTATGTTCTTAATTTCTGTGTAATTAGCTCATCATTTCTATGGAACAGTTATTAATACTAATCTAAGAACAACTAATATCTGTCTTTCTTTACATTACTCCCATTTAACATAAACTATTAAAATATATAATGGTTATGAGCATAACAAAAAA
This sequence comes from Dasyprocta punctata, assembly GCA_004363535.1. NCBI lineage: Eukaryota > Metazoa > Chordata > Mammalia > Rodentia > Dasyproctidae > Dasyprocta > Dasyprocta punctata. The sequence continues at coordinate 41,242 of RJWM01005988.1, forward strand.
GTGCTCAATTCATCATCTATTGGATTGCTTATAGCAATTAAAGAAAACACGATCTGAATGAATCTTATACAATCCAATCTGTGTCTTCTCTCAGGAATATTTTCCAAGCGGCCATCATATTATGAGAGATACATTGTCATCTAGGTTTTTTAGAAAATAACAATTACACTCAAGATACAAGGCAGTAAAATAATTATGGAACTTAACATTATTAAGGCCAAACTGATCTATTTGCGTGAACATTATTCTAAAAAGATAGTAATTCATTGTATATAAGAGTTGTACAGAACTTATAAATAGAGCCCAACAAAACCAAGTTGAATGTTCTACAAACTCAACTTCTTTCAGCAGGGATTCCCTAATTTCCTTATATAGGTCAGTTAGAATTTCCAACCTTTATCAGTTTGCAGGGATTAGATGAGCTGTAATAATCGATTCACACATGCATTCCGTAGAGTACTTCACTGATGGAGACAATTAATTCACAGATTTAAGCTGCGGTTTAAACAAAGCACACGTGGACCTTTATGTCAGGGCTTCAGAAGTTCCCTGGCTGCCCGACTGGACACAGCAGCAGCCCGAGGGGAGGACTGCGGAGAAAGCGATCCAGGGTCACCTGGAAAACATTGGCTATGTACTGAAGAAAAAAGTTCTCCTAGACATGGGAATTAGAAATTTTCCCTCAGCTAGATTTGTCAGCTAAATACGTTGAAGGGGAAAATGATTGGAAAAAGCTGAAACTCAAGTATTCAGACATTTTAAAATGCATGTTGTTTTGATTTTGGCTTTTTTGGGGGGGTTAATATGAGGAAAACGTTTAAAATTATTTTTGGCCTTTTTTTCCCCATAGTGAAGCTAGTGTATGGTTACTATAAATGAGCCGATTCTTTTAGATTTCCTATAGGGACCTTGCATAGTACTGCTGGATATACTGAGTTCAGACAGGGCCAGCATCATGCATCTTGAAATAAATAAATGTAACATGATGTGAAAAATGGTAAACTAAAAACAGAAAGGAAGGAAGGAAAAAAGGAAGCAAGATCTAGCCACAATCCAACAACACTTACACAGCAAACAGTAACTCAGTTCTCTCTATATTCTTAGGTGCGTGTTCTCTCCCATGGAAGTTAGCATTATTAACTTGATTTATTAAAATTAACATTATGAAGAGCTGGCTTTAGTGTATACTAAGTGTTTCCCTCAAATTAGCAAAGGAAGAGCTCACACCCTCACAGAGCTTTCCTGGTGTCACTCTCTGACACAGTGGCATCTAGGCAGATTTTGTTGGTTGTTTCTGGGAGCCACCATGAGTACCAAAAATGACAAGCACAGAACTCAACAAATCTTTGTGGTGGGGAAGGGGAGCCAGGCTGGAGGCAGTCAGCACTGGCGAGTTTTAGCTTGTGTAATGAGTAACCAGCAAAGAATGAGTTCCAGGACATTTTCAAGCCTGGAGCACATAATTCAATGAGTTTCAGAGCAGTCAAGCACCAAAGTATGACTGTAGATGTAAAATACTCTCTTTTCTAGGCTATGTTTATGTAAGGAGGAGAGTTTTATCTCTATGGCTTTCTCCGAATTTTGTTATGCACTTAAAATTTCTCTAAAAAATAAATTTTCTCAAAAAATCTTTGCTTTAAAAAATTTAATTGATAGTTATTAAATTTTGCTAAGTGGTATGTTAAGTATATTGTAAATTTTCATGTTAATATCATGTTTGTCTTCCAAAGTGACACTTCTGTGTTCCTGGAATGCATAGGTTTTAGGCAGTGGGTTCTTCTCTCCTAACCTATGGATGAATAAAACTGATAGAGAATCCATGTCCAGCGTAAATATTTTGGAGATCTAAAAGTCATTCTTTCAACTCCTGACAGGACTATTGCTGTTCCCTGGCTTATCCCTATGTAGAAATATGCTCGCTTCAGGTATCTTAGAGTATGAAATTCTGTTTCTTCTAAGTATTTTTAACTTTAAAGATTAATCTGTCTAGGTTAATGCTGATTAATCTATGACTGCGCCTGTGGTATATTAAGAAGAATGATTCTAAATCATTTTGTCTTAGTTTTCCCACAATGATGCTAATTCTGAAATAACTAACTTTCTCCATTGGTAAATAGTGGCTCTTTGCAGTTTATTGTATCTTTATTTTGAAGTTAACATCTTTCGGCTTCCTTATGAAATTTCTCCCATATTAATCTTGATCTGATCATTTTATGTTATCATTGCTTCATAAATTATTTTAATATTTACTTTCATGTGTTCTTCATCATAACTTTGTGCTTCATAACATAATTATTTGAAAATTGTAGCTTGCAGAAGAAATTTTTACTTCCAGGTAAGGGGTAGATTTGCTCTATTTGGAAAAATAATAAATTTGATTTCAATTTTGACTGGAATGTGCACGAATCAAAATGCAACTGGATGATAGTAGTAGAATGTCTCAATTCACGTGGCAAAAACATGAAAGAAAAAAAGACATTCCCCATGGGAAGAAATCTGGTCTCCCATGTGTGTGACGATAAATCCAGGTGCCCACAGCACCTACTGGCTTTGCAATCTCTTTTTTCTCCCCACCCTTCTCTCAGCGTGCTGATTCCCCCTGAGCTCCACCCTCAGACACTGGCCCCTTCTGAGAGTAACATATAGATATATTGATCACAAAAACAGGAGAATAATTTTCTACCATGTTTATCATTTTATAAGCCACAAAATAAGCAAATCAACAAAAAATGTCCACAGAGCCTCTGAATTCACTCATAAATTTCTGATCACTTTAATGAGCAGAATCAGGTCAAGAGACTATCCATAACTCATCTACTGACTGGGGAAATGACATCAAATGGATGCCATTCATGACCACCTACTCTTGAGGAAGGTACAGTGCCAACATTTGAAGAATTCGGGAGAGACAGTGGCCACTTTGTTCAAATTCGTGAAGTGGTCAAAAAGAAAAACAGTGATACGGATTGACAGAGGAGCAAGAATCCAAAAGTTTCCACTGAAGTGCCTATTGAAAGTAAATATTATAGTATTTTGTTTTTGTCATTGGACCCACATTTCTATTTTAAGCATGTATGCATCCATAGGTGTGTTTTTGTGTTTACCGAATAGAAGCACCTTTTTGATGAAGAAATTGAGGTCTCTTAGTCATATTGTCCTTCCTAATTGTAGCACAGTGTAGGCACACAGAGGTACTCCAGCAGTATTGCTGAATGTACACATAATATAAGATTTCATGCGCTGGCAAACACAATCTGTAAGACAGTGTCAAAACAGCTGATTAATACAGGCTTTCAATGGAACAAAAGATTCTGACACTAGGTGGAGTAACCAACTTCTCTCAATCTCCACTAACAAAAACAGTTTTCTAGTTGATCGATGAATAGTTGTTCTTGTTCATACTCTGAGTTGAATTAAGATCCTTGATTATGTAGACAGCATGGCTGGCCAGCTGGGCTGCCCACCTTCCTTTTATTCTTTCCCCTCCTTTTTGCCTTTCCATTTCCTCGTTTCTTTTCCAACTTCGATCCCTCTCTTCTTCCCTGCCTTCTCATTTTCTCTTTCTCTCTCATTCCTCTCGCCTCATCTCATTTCACCTCTCCTCTCCTGCAGTCTTTTCATTCTTTCTTTTCCCCTTCCCCCTTGTCCCCTTCTCTTTCCTTTCCCTATCCTTGCTCTGTTTCTCTGTCTCTCTGTCTCTCTCTTTCTCTGTCTCTCTATCACTCTCTCTGTGTCACTTTGCTTATGGCCAAAAAACCAATATGGCCATTTAGTAAGACTTATTGAACAAATCAACATAAAATAAAAGCGACGGTTCCACAAAAAGGATAAATTGTATTATAAAATATTCAAATGACTTATCGGCAAATTTGTAATCTAATTTATTATGCTAACACATTTTACAAGGAATAGTCTAACCAACTCTTACTGCTTAGAGAGAAGGCCAGGAGAAGAGTGTTTTCAATCTTTTCTCAGAAGGCGTTCTACTGGGACATTTATAGGAAAATGGATGCAGCGTGAGACCATGTTAAGTGAAATAACTCAGACACACAAACTTCAGTATCACATGGTTTCTTTTATATGAAAATATATATAATATATGATATATATGTATATGCATATATTATACATTAAAGAAAAAGAGAACAAAAAATGTATTCTAGAACTGCTGATGTATCTAAAAATGTACCTTGATTTAATACAATTGCCTTACATGTTTTATATGTTCCTAGGCATATATATTGTATGTATTATAATTTAGTTTATAATTTAGTTATAAGGCTCTAGAATATAAACAAATGAGTCTGGTGCTGGAAATATAAAAGGGAGTACACTGTAGGAGAAAAGAACTCAAATGTGTTATGGACACAACCTTGGGTCTCTGGTTCATGTTGCGAGTGTATAACCTGTGACAGTCGTCTAGTCTCAAGTTTCTTGTTACCAATAATGAAAAGGTCAGAATTTACACAATCTAATCAGTCAATGTAAAGGCAATATACTAATTGCTAAATTAAAGGATTGTACTTGATCTTTCTCTGTACATATGGAAAATAAACACAGGGATGAAAACAAATACTTTCATTAAACCTTGTGAATTCTGTCTCATTTCCAACCCTTGTAAACAATGCAAAAATTAGTATCTACATGGATACTGGAAAGAAATTCGGTCCTATCAATCTGAGAGGAGATTTCATTACTTTTGCTTCTTTGTATTTCTTTTAAGATTTTTTCATAGTTTCACAGGCATGTTCATTTATTTTAGGTGGAATCTTTTTACAAATATTTGATATTCAATTTTATAAATACCAGATTCTCATAACTAACTTAAATCTTTCATTATGTTATCCATGCTTGTTTTTACCTACTTTATTACTGATAGTGATTGAGAAAACCTGGTCACTGTGCTGAGTCGCTGAACGTGAAGGACTCCTTACTCTGTAGAAGGCCCTGGTCAGCCGGCCTCTGACCTTATTTTACATCCCTGTGTGCTCGTGTGAATCATTACAATGGATCTTCGCTGAAAATTATCACCACGTGCACATCGATTTGTGCTCTGCACATCGAAAAGGCAAAACACTGCCAGAAGTATTGGAACTAATCTGTTTCCTGGAATATAAAGTACCTGACTTAGTATATAAGCCCAGATCTAGGGAAACATGATCCAGACAATAGGCATTCTTCTTATGCAGAGCACTGATTTTAAGAAGCTGGAAAACACATAATAAATTATATGATAAAAAAGTGATAAAGGAGGAGTGATAAAATAAATTAATAACTACCAGAATGGTGCTGTGGTGTAGCTTATTGCTTAAATATATATGCAAATCAAAAATAAGAGAGAAATCCACACTTTAAAAGGACAGTTATTCATCTCCTCAATTGCAGTGCCTTCTAAGCATATCACTGAAATACTTCCGTGTTGTTGGCTAGGGAATATAATAATGATCAGATAGTAATCTTACATGTAGCTGGAATACACATAAATACTGGAATATGCAACCGATTTGACAACTTGGGTAAACAATTTCTTTTATATAGTTTCAACTTCATTGTGATTCATCTTTATTGAACGGCAATTTTGAGAAGTGATTAAAAGTATGGGCTTCAATTCTCAGTTGCTTTTTCTAAATAGAAATTCTACAACTTCTAGATATTTGAGCTCCAGTATTTTTTATTTTTATTTATTTATTCATTTTTTTGTTGGTACCAGGGATCGAACTCACAACCTCACACCTGCCAAACAGGCACTGAAGCCACTGAGCCAAATTCCTGGCTATTTTTGTCGACACAAGGTCACATTATGTAGTTCAGGCCAGCCTTGCTCACGTTTTAGCCCAAGCCAGTCTCGAGCTCACAACCTCCACCTACCTCAGCCTCCTGAGTGCTGGGATTAAAGGCGTGCGCCACCACGCCCAGGGCTCCAGTAATTTTTAAAGTCTCGGTCCTCTGAAAACTCCTTGAAGCAGTTTAAGAGCAGTCAATTAACGAATTAAAAAGAGGAGTTTGAGAAATACAGCATTGAGAAGAAAATTCATAAATGTTATTGTCATTACCACATTGCTTATTAGAATTATGAAATGAAAGGAATACCTCTGTATTGTTTTATATTTTTCACAGATTCAAAATTAGTGCTCTGCTTGAAATAACCATAGAGTTCCTGAGTGAAGTTTTGCAAATTCTAAGGAATATTAATTTTAGGGACTTACTCTTGCATTTTCATAGTAATTGATATTGACAGGCAGTAGAAATATTGTGTTTGGAAATACATATATATAAATATATTTTTTTCTATAAATTTTCTGTAAAATATTTAACTATATATATATAACATTTAATACATTGTTTTAAATTGCACACATTTAATTTCTTCTTAAAAACATCCTCCTTTAGAGAATGTAAAAAGAGGCAGATTAATGAGATTTTGAAACCAAAATCTTCATTATTCACGTTATTCTGTGAACTAGTGTAGTTGTATTAATGCAAAGTAGTCTACATAGGATATTATTGAATCATTTATAAAACAAATATTTTATTCCTTCCAAGTGTTACCTCCCTAATTACTCCATATTACTGGATGGCTTTAATAAGAACTTTCAATCTATATTGAGTATAACAATATTGATAAACAGGCACAGATGTGGAAATATTGTGTTCTAATATTCATCTAGTGTATATATATGTATATATTTCTATTTTTATTATAATCCTTTCCCAAAACACGGATGGACATGTAGGAGAAGCTGTTGTTTCATAAGTCAGCCACAGAAATATCAGTGCCAGATGATCTGCTTCATATCAAAGTATTGGCTCATAGAAGGTGAGAGAACGGCGATTACCAAAGGTTGGGGGAGGGATGTGGAGATGCTGATCAATGAACACTGAGTTCCTTAGATCACAGCTTAAAGTGAGGACAAGCTCTTTTCTCCTATTTATGGTCTTAGGTCACTTTTGGACAGTGCGCACTACTTTGTACTCATGTTCAGCCACTTGTGCCTTCAATAGGCAGCAAGTTTTTGTGGGACCCTACTATGTGCTGGTCTGATTCTGATTCAGAGACCTCATTCTGGTCCCCATATGCTACATTATTTTCCTTTCTTAAAATTAAGTTTACTGGTACATTTTAGATATACACAATGACCATATTCATCATAGAGACTTTGTACATGTAATTATATATATTAATTTCTCTATTTTTTCCCAGTCCCCTCTCCTCCCTTCAACTCCTCTTCCCCTCCTTATTTACAAAGTTTTGTTTCCATTTTATTCTTTTTTTTTTATCATTTTGTTCTCCTTTCCCCCTCCTTCCTTTCCCTCTTCTTGCACCTTATTTCTTTCCTTCTTTTGAACAATTTCTTCCCATTTCACAATATCTATTGTACACTTTGGTCTTTATTTGCTCTTTCAGTTTCTCACACCAGGGAGACAATGCAATGTTTACACATGAGAGTCCGATTTATTTCACTTAATTTATTTCACTTAAAAGTATGGTTTCAAGTTGCATCCATTTACCTAGACATTTATCCTTCTTAACGGTATTGCATAGAAAAAACAAGGAGTGGATAAAGAGGGTATGTTTTTTTTAATTTTTTTATTAATTTTTTTATTAATTTTTTTAAACTACAAGAATTTCTCCACCCTAATGGCTTGGTCAAGCTTCCAAATTTGAGCACAGTCTGTACAAATTAGTCACTTAGTGAGATCTTGTCAAGAAATAACCAATAAAAACAAGGTCTGGGAACGTAGCTCTGTACAAACGTTCTCAGTTCAATTTTTAGTACCTTGAAAATAAATAAAATATAAAATAGAGAGTTTTGAAAGAAAGCAAAAATGGAGACTTTTTCCTGCCTGATTTCAAGAGTTGGTCTAGAATTACAATAAGATGGTTCGTCACACTGATTTTCAAAAGCAACAGTATATGCTTTTTTTAGTTTGTCATTTCCCTAACTCTCCTGATTTTATCCAGCTAGAATTTTTAAAGAACAATAATTTTTCATTTTTTGGTGTTATATTTAATCAGTCATTTAATGAACATACCATGATCTTTCCAATTCCTGCCTAGCTGATGGACGTTTGTTACCTTTTTATTTCCAAGTTCGATCACTAGCAATGTAAATATTATTGTACTTTAGCATTGAATTTACATTCTTCCATGTGGTAGGAAAATATTTAAAACCACAGCCGAGCAAGGAAATTTACGTATTATAATTTTTCTGAAATATTTAAGTTAGATAAGGTCATTTAGTTATGAATTAAAGTGTCTTCCTTGTTTCATAAAAGTATATCTTATACTCATAATCATAATATTTCTTTTTTTCCACCTTGAATGACTTTCGTGGTGCAATAGCATGAATTCCATACTTTGTTTCCTTCAGACTATTGTCCTGATTTTCAGAGTTTTCCTTGTTAACTTTTGCGAGTTTCAGTAATTAAATGTGCAAAATATAAAAATATCTCTTGTCAGTGTTTTCATATTCATAATGCTAGCTTCAAGGTTGTAAGTATGTCTTGTGTCACACACAATGCTATTGTGTATTTACAACTTCTTGTATTAAATTCCACCCCAATGCACTCTGCTGGACTTCCATGGATTTATTCTCTTGAATTCCCATATCTTCATAACATCCTAGCTTTATTTTTTTTCTTCTGAGACAAAGTTTGATTCAAAATTTCCAAGTTCTTTTCTCCAGAGGGAGTGGTATAATGCTATAGTTTGGCAGGGAGACAAAGAAATATTATAAGAGAAAAGGGTTGGATGTCACCAAACACTTCCCTTTTGAGGGTAATAAAGATCATGATGCTGATTGCAATATTAGCTGTGGTAATTCCCTGTGATAAATCCTTTTCAATATGATTTAGTTGCTCTAATGAATTAAAAATAGCTATAGAACAGCACATGTCTCAAAACTAATTGTGATCATATTTTGGAGACTGTTTAATCTAGAAATGTCTCAGCATGCTTGAGGGAGTTGTACAGCAATAGTGCCTACATTCTATAGCAAAAGAGACTCAAGTTTTCTAATTCCAGAAAGGTTGCTAGATCTCTCTGCAGGTGAGAAGTAGGCTAAGGATATTATTCAGGGACCTGATGAGTTTGTTGGCTCATGCCTACAATCTCGAGTATGTGGGAGACAAAAGCAGGAGAATTCTGGGTTCAGAGCCAGCCTGGGTAACATAGTGAGGTTATGGAGAGAGAGAGAGACAGAGACAGAGAAACAGAGACAGAGACAGAGACAGAGAGAAAGAGAGATTCACTGGACTGTAGACTTCAGGGCTCTCTCATAAAGTAGCAGAAAAGCAATGACCAAAACTCTAATTCCATTGCAAAACAAAGCCATGATTAAGGATTTATTATGACACCTGCAGTAGAGAGAACTAGTGCATTTAGATGGTTTTCATAATTGCTGTGGAGGGATGGTCACTCTGTAGTTTGAATCTTCCACTCTTTGGAATAGATCGATCTATCTCAGATACATTCTTCCTTTCTTACCATTACTTGCTGATACTGTGGGAGATGAATTGCATTTTGGGTTCACACGTCTGTGAATGGAGTGGTGCTGCCCTGGGTGAGGCTCACCTCCACACAGTGCCACACGGAGCCCCTGGACATGGAGCATGGTGTCATTGTTGGGTGAGACTTCCGGGGTTTTTTGAGCACATACAGTATTTTACGTGTTGTGATGAGATGGTTAATTTAGCAGATTGTGGCTGCTACAAATGATTTGCATGATGGCTGTATGTACTCCTTTTGCTGTCTTTATATGTCACTTTTCATGGTGATTTTGTAGCTCCTTGAATGAAACTTCTAATTTACTGTGATCTACAGAATTGAATTGAAGTAACACAGGAGTACTTTCAGTCCACAGGCTGAGAAATTGTGGCTACTTTCTTACCTGTCCTTTGGAAACCAGCCCAGAGGACAGAAAAAGAAGCCCTGGCAAAGCTCCTGGATTATGAGATGCGTGACTCAGATTCCTCTGTCATCAGCCCTCCAGCCTCAAGAAGCAGAAAAGCTCCAGGTGTGCTGTACAGTGCAGGCATATGCTGGAGTCCACTTGAGGACAGAAGGACAATATAGTCCACTCCAGCTGAATTCTATTCCACAGAATTAAAAGCTAACAAACTGAATGTCTTAAATCATTAACCTTTGGGATAGTTATCTTTGCAGCAATTGTGGTGTGGTTCTGACCAATGGATTGAGGTAGGCTCTCATGAGGTAGGCTTTCGAGGAAGGACATAGGAAGGAATGGAGAAACTCATCATGAGAGAGGAAAGTGCTTTTGCTAGTGGCCCAGGTTCAATGTCCGAGCCAATTATTTTAAAGGAAAGTCAATCCCACTCTCAAAATATGACTAAGGTGGCCATTGCTTTCCCTTGGGCTACCACGATAGTGTTAAGGAAGCTACAGAAAATGCGGCTAAATAATTGAGTAATGAAGTATGTGATAGTGCGGGTAGTGAGCTGAGCATGACCTGGAGCTGGAAAAGTGGTAGGTGAGATAAAGCAGGAAATCCTGCACTTCTGAGCAGATGATAGTCTAAGGTTTCTGAGCTTGTGGTCTCAAAATTTCTTGACAAATGCACATCAAGGCCCTTTCAGGTTCCCCAATCTATACAATTTAATGGTTTTGGGACCAGCGCATGCGCAACCAAAGAGCACAGGCCCTGAGGTGGCCCATGGTATCCCTACCTATCTACATACATTTACACTGTGGTTTTCACTCCCCTTCACACGCACACGTAGTAGGCGTCAGCTGCCATGTTTATCCTGTCTGTGACCACGTGAGCTCCAGACTCCCCTTCCCTATATGAGGATCCAGTTCTTTTGATGGTTAAACAAAGACCCATTGGATCTTACCAAAACTTTCCATTTATAACAACGGCACCACAGTTATAAAGAATGGGGGTCATTACTCAACCCTGAGATGCTCCTGAGGGACGGCAGTCAGTAACAGTAATGGGAAACGGTGTTCACAAGGAGAGAAATAATTATAAAACTTTGAAAACAGACATAAAGTCTACCTTTATTAGCCTTCCTTTATTGATTCATTGTCAATTAGTTTCTTCAATACAGCTGGGTTATTAATATTTTTGAATAAGTAAGTAAATGAAGACTAAAAAATCATATGAGTTGTCTCTGAAATTCATATTGGTGAAAGGGAAACATTAGTTTTTTAATTGCAATATGCAAGTTATAAAAGGTTACAAAAATTAATCATTGTCCTTTTAACAAAAATACATTTCTTAAGAAATTATTGTCAGTGTAATACAATTATATTGTCAATTATCATGCCAAGAAATGTGCAATATATTATTTTCCCTGTTTAAAGCAATAAAAATACAAATTTGAAAGATTGAAGAGACTAAGTAACTTATTCAAGGCCAAATAATCACACAGTCTGCTAACAAACTCCTTGTTCTTATCACATTGTAGCATAAATGATGAGAGAAAATAATTTACTTACTAAGATCTCTCACGAATTTGTTTAAAGTTGGTAAATGATAGAGGCCAACTTTTTCAGTATACCATTTAAGAGGAGGAGTAGTTTTAATCTTACATTGAGCAAACAAATCCAGATGAACAAATGACCTGTATTTCGGGCCTCGCTAAGTAAAATATAACCAGTTAGTTAACTTTATAGAATACTTATTTTTTGCCATTTACTTTACAATGATTAACATAAGATTTTCACCGCTAGCATTTTTTTCTTTTTGCAAACTTATTCAAAATTATAGAATATAAAACAATAAAAATGGAACTGCTCTTCTTGAAATGGAAAAGAAGGAATTACTAATCTAATTTCTAATCCCTTCATTTCAATTCCCACAAGGGTGGCTGAGTCATCTGCATTAAGTCAGGATCTATCTAGATCTATCCGGAAATGCTGACAATCAAATGTCCCTAAAGTTCTCCTTAGTTGTTTGTCTGAGATGATAAACACTGTGAGACCTGGTCATGCATTGAACAGTCTGCTGCATAAATATATTAAATTTTTGGCTTAAAAAAACAAACACATTATGACACAGGAATCTGGGAATGACTTAGCTGGACTTTCTGATTCAGAATCTCACAAGACTATAGTCAAGCTTTTAGCCTTATTCGAATTCATCCTAGTGATACAGGAAAAATAAAACTTCCCACCTATTAAATGTCAGATGGGCCAAGATGGTGTCCCCTGAAACCAAAGAATGAATTTTAAAGGAAAAAGAAGTTAAGAGTAGAAAAGGTTTACTGGGGATTGCAATAGCTCCTGAGAGACAGGAGAGCTTCCAAGTGGATTGACACCAAGGTCATTTGTCAGGCATAGTTTATACAGCAAACTCACAAATGTAGGTACAACTTGGGTCAAGCCATATTCAACCAATAAGATTTAAAGTATTAGCTAATATTGAACCAAGAGAGAAGCCGGGCACTTAGCCAGTATGACAGGTATCATTAACCTTGGTGTATCTGTGATTTCTAAAGCAGGAACATTTTGAAAAGGGAAAGCTGCAGGTATTCTGGTCACCTCTCTGGGTGACGGATGCATATCTGATCTTAATGGAGAAGAGAGTGCCAACAAGGGCTGTTACAGCTCATGTCTAGATGTCCTCCCAAAGCCCCATGCAGGCACATGTGGGACTGTTTCAGAGGCAGCTGAATCTAGAATGTGTGATTGAGTCACGATGCAATGCTATGTTTAAGGGAGCTAGGATTAAGGGTGGGTGATTACTAAATAAGTCCACTGATTGGTTTGGTACCACCCACATCCCAGTAGCTTGGATACAATATACGGGGCAGAAAGACACTGTTAAGGCCCCTTGTTACTTGTGCTACATTCTGCCTGCCATGAAATAGTCCCCTCTGCCAGGAGCCACCCTGTAGTGGAGTCAGCCAGTCATAGACTGAAAACTCTGGGGGCTAAATAAACCTTTCCCCCTTTAACTTTGTATGTCAAGTATTTTGTCTCAGCAATGAGAAAAGTAACAAACGCAGAATCTGGTACCAGTGAAGTGGAGTAATTTCTGTGACATTACCTGGTCATGTAATTCAGGAGTCTTTGGAACTAGTCTATGGGAAGGGGAAGAGTGAGGAAAGATTCAGAGATGCTGGATGAAAAAGTTGAGCTAAAATACCTTAGGCTAAACTGTATGGGAGATTCTAGTCTGAGCTCAGAAGACTGGAAAGCCAGTAAAGAAAAAGTTCAGGAAGTTTCCTCTGGGAAGTTGTACTGCAAATGATATGTGTTATGCATGGACAGAAAGATTTTCTGCATTTTGCTCATGTCCAGAGACTTTGTCTGAAACTGAGATCAAGGTTGGTGGAATAACTAATCTTGCAGAAGATATTTCAAAGTAGTCTAATGCTGAGCTGGTGACATGACCACTGCTGGCAGCTTTCAGCCAGATTTATGTTGAGAATAATGTGCAAAGAGATCTTCAGAATGATGCAAAATGGTTTGAATTTCACCAGAAAGGAAGCTCCAGTAAAGCTGTGGGATGCAAAGATAGAGCAGGTATCTGAACAGGAGAATAGAAAAGATGGCCTGAAGTTGTCAGAAGAAGCAGCAGAACTCCACCATTTGGAGCCTCAAGAGTGAAACACTTTGCCTGAGAAGAAAGCCCCAAAGCCCCATGTTCCAGAATGGCAGCAACCTTAGAGAACATTTTCCTCCAGATTTGGTTCATAGGCACTTGAGCCCTACAACCAAGAGAGAGGGAAGTGTGGCTACTGCTCCAGTTGGCAGCAGACCTTGGCATCATGCGTGTGGTGCTGCTTTTATGTGCATGTAGAATGGAAGAGTTTGGGGTCAGGAAGGCTTGCACCCAGATTTCAGAAAAAAAGCCTAGAAGACCAGGCAGCATGACCCTGAGAGGGCAATGTGTGAAGCTGTGAGTGAAGCCAAACACACAGTATAGACACCAGAAGTTTGAAGAAGCCAGGAGGGGGAGTTACCTGAGGAAAACTGCAAGGAGGCAGCAAAGCACATGCAAGAAAGAAGCCTTCAGAGCTACAACCGCAGGAGGCGCTGTAGGGGTGGCTCCAGCCAGGTCCTTTGGAGTTCGCAACTTGCCACAGATTGCAAGGCATGCTGGCCATGGATCTACAGGACTTACTGTTTTCTCTCCTGGACTTTTCATTTGTCTTCGTCCTGTTCCTTTCTCTCCTCCTATCTGTACCCTTTGGAAAGGTGGCTTCATCTTGCGCTACTGTGTGTTGGAAGGTTTAGCTTTCTTTTCACTGTACAGGGGCTACAGCTATGAGTTTGCCTTAAATCTCAGAGAAGGCTTTGGACTTGGATTCTGCAGCAGTGCTGAAACTGCTAGGGCTTTGGCAGCTCTTGGAGTTGTACAAAACGCTTTTTGTCTAAAGGGATGTGCCTGAGTCTTTCAGATGCCAGGGTGGCATGTTATGCTTTGTGTCAGGATGTATCCCCAAAGCCTCATGCAGGCGTAGGTGGGCCTTTTTCAGAGGTAACTGAATTTGGAATGTGTGATTGATTCATGATGTAATGCTAGGATTAAGGGCAGGTGATTACTAAATCAGTCCACTGATTGGTTTGGTACCACCCTTAATCCCGGCAGCCTAGATACAATATAAGAGACACAAAGACACTGCTAAGGCCCCTTGTTACTTTTGCTGCATTCTGTCCACCATGATATGTTCTCCTCTGCAGCACCCCTCTGCCGGGAGCCACTCTGCCTTGGAGCCAGCCAAGTGTGAACTGAAAACTCCACAAACTGTGAGTTAAACAAACACATTCCCCTATGATTCTGGGTGTTGAGTATTTTGTCTCAGCAAGGAGAAAGGTCACTATGACACCAGCATAATCTCAGGTTATCCTTAGGGAAGTATGCACATCTGGCTGTTGTGACTTTATTTCGGTGCCTCGCTTCTTCAGATGCATCTCCAGCCACAATTTTGAAGTCTTTCATTTTCGCTGACCTGCTTGCCCCCGTCGCGCTCTGACTGTGTATTAATTTCTACCTAACTTAGATGCTTATAATTTTAGGACTTGATTTGAACTGAAGACCACTTATGAAGCACACTCCAATGGCTATCTGTAGGTCTGAGAAATGAAGGATTTGAAGATATTTAATTTTATTAAAGTTTAAAAAGTCTTTTTTCCAAAATGCACAAATGTGAATCATTATTGTGCTTGATACATTGTGAAACTGCAAAAGCAATAAGAAATTTATTCTGAAATTTCTGAAACATTTTGATTTTTATAAAGTAACCAGCCAGGTGTGGTGGCACACACCTTTAATCCCAGCACTCAGGAGGCTGAGGTAGGAGGAGTGTTGTGAGTTCGAGGCCGGCTCGGGCTACACGGTGAGCACAAGGCTGACCTGAACTACACAGTGTGACCCTGCCTCAAAAAAGTAGGGCTGGGAGTTTGGCTCAGTGACTTAAGCTCCTGTCTGACCGGCGCGAGGCTGTGAGTTCAATCCCCGGTGCTGCAAAAAAAAATAAAAATAAAAATAAAATAAAATAAAGAAGTAGCCAAAATGAAGAATTACTAGTGAATTCAAACTTAATTCACTAATTCATATTTATAGGGAATTCACAATTTAAATAGTTGGAAACTATGAGACAGTATTTTATATTGATATAAAGGTAATTCCTTAGTATTTATTAGTGCTTTTCTTGTTCTTTAGAATCAAGTTAAAATGATATCATACTTATCAAATTTTCTTTTTTTTCTTTTTCTTTTGAGGCACCAGGGATCAAACTCACAACCTCGCACCTGCCAGACAGGCGCTTAAGCCACTGAGTCAAACTCCTGGCCCTAGTTTTTTGAGGCAGGGTCGCACTGTGTAGCTCAGGCCGGTCTTACGCTAGCGTTGTAGCCCAAGCAGACCTCAAACTCACAATGCTCCGCCTACCTCAGACTCCCGAGTGCTGGGATTAAAGGCGTGCGCCACCACGCCAGGCTAAATTTTCTCCTTTTTGTGCTGTCATCTCACTTGTGCTTATGCAATAATTATTACATTGTAATTCAATGCTTACTAGCCTACAAACGCGAGAACAGAGCAATGACTCACTTTATCTCTTCTGTTGACTGGAATATAATTGTTTATTCCTCTATCTTTAGCAATAACCACCTTTGAAATTATTATTTAAAATGGAGCTTATCATCTGACCAAGGTATAGATCAAAATACCAGATAAGTCATCAATAGTATTAGGGCAGGCTAAATTCCATTCCTGATAAAAAAAAAAAAAAGAGCAATCCCAAAATCTCAGAGTCTTAGAGGAAAATATCTAGCATGTTTTCGTGTCTTAACTTGAGCTCAGGCTGACACAGGACAAAGGTGCAGTGCTCCCTCTAAGGATTATGGAAGCTACCGGCATCGCAACAGCCCACGCTTCAGCACAGTGGGTCAGACAACATGAAGGTCAGTTATCAGCCGTCACATGCGTCTAATCCCAATTTAAATAGACTGCTTTTGTTTGCATTTCAGTAACCATGAAGCAAATCAGATATTTACAGATTACTTCAAGATTTTCTTTGGCCAGAATAAGGGTTAACATGTTGGTGACCTCTTGCCCTGGGCTTACATAGTGTAGTTCTAATCTATTCATGAGGAGTCACAGAAATGAAAGAAGAAAGGCAGTCATGGCATAAGCCAGAGCTACCATGATCCATGGAAGACATCTAGATGGAGGTTGGACTTTTGTTTTAAGTAATTTGTCACAGATTTTATGGAGCTATTTGTAGCACAGTATTTTAAATATTTATGACAAGCATTCACCAAGGAAAATGATTATCACTACAACATGGCTACCTTTCAGTGGATAATTTATGATTTGTACTCTTGTCCTATTAACAAATATAACTATTCACTTAACTTTTAAAAAATCATTTCACTTGTGCATTCTCTTCCTTTTCCAATTTCCTGCCTGTAACAAATATTATGTGTCACTGGGTCCAGCCCAGATTCATTTTAGCATTTCTTAGATTCAGTTTGACTTTATAACTATAAGAGCTTTGAGGCAGACATATGACTAAGTCTTAGAAAATTATGTATCTTAATCTGTGAATCATAGAGATTGATCCTAGGAGGGGTAACTGACTTAATGCATTTACATGACTGCTTTCCTGAAACCACTAAAAAAAATTCTATTTCACAGGGAAAACAGGTCAGATGCTAACAAGGGGTTAACACAGTATAAATAACGTGCCTGAGAATAAAACCTGTATGGAAAACAGCAAGATGAAGAAAGAAACAGTCTTGAATTCATGGTCAATTACCTGGATCTTACCAAGTTTGACATTAATTTTCTTAATGTATTAGTCATTGTATTTCCTTTATTTTTGAACTTCTGTAAAAATTTGTACAAATTAAGCTTTTATGAATTCTACATCCACATATGTTCAAAGGCAGTTAATGGATTGATGACAAAGCATTAGAAATGACCAATCTTCCCAGATTGTATAATGTGTGTAAATATCTACTGTGCAGTGCATCTGAAATTACTTGGAGTTTTCCACATATCATAAGAAATTTAGCTGCATAAGAGAAGTAATCATTCATTCATTATTCATTTTGAACTTTTCCAATATTATCATTAAAAAGAGCAGCTAAATCAATACTAAGATCACTTGTGGTGATATTATTTCATGGCTTAAAATAATTTAACTATACACTTTAATTTTATTAAGAATTCAGTGGAAGCCAATATCATTGTTATTTCAGACAGTTGTTTCAAAGTTGGCCTTGGGACATTATGTATTAGTGTATATAAAGATGCATAGTTTTCTGTACAAAAATAGTAGACATGAAATCTGTTGGAAGAGAAGAAAATTCTTCCAAGTCTTAATTATTTATAGTTAACTTACTATTTTGAAGTACTCAACTAATAGAAATAGACATTATGAAAAAATATTTTAACATTGACTGTGGAAAACATTTCTCACAATATATGAACAATTAGTAAAATAAATGTCAAGAAAAAAATCATCTGAGAAATATAGTTAATGTCTAAACAATTTTTGTCAGTGATCATTAGTTAATCTTTTAATTATAAACTTACAATAGAAATGAAAGTATTTCCCAGTTTTAATCATATTTCATTAATTTAAATTTATGATGTGAAAGCTAATACGTTAATTACACTGCTGTCTTAGTATGTTAATCCATTATTGTAAAATTAATATATAAATAAGCAGCTCCATCTACAGAGAAAACATGTAATATTGACAGATGTTCATTTAAAAATTATAATATTTCTAAAACTTAATAGTGATTTAGCACTTCACAGTTTTTGAGATTAAAAATATGTAGATTTTTTCAGTATTATATATACATTTATACTAACTTACACAGAAAATCTTATTACTTCATTCAAATACACACTCCTCATATTTAGTCTTCAGGTTTACTTTTCATTAGCATTTCAACTAGGATATGAGCTCAACTTCACCAGACTCACAAGGACAATTATCAGCAAAAAGGTAATTATACTATAAACTTTATCAACTGTCTATTTTATTATATCATTTCTATGCTTAAAACTCTTCGCTGGTTTTTGAGATCCTGAAAAATCTTAACTTAGATATTTATGAGGTTTTTCATATTCTAGCTTGAAGTAATATTTCTAGTATTATGTTGATACTCTCTTGTCAAATTTTCCTGTCATAAAAGTGCTGGATCATTTATTTCACGAATCCTGAATTATTCTGCAGTAAATCCAGGTTCCATAAAATATTCCTGCTATAACAAAAATATTCAATAAGACTTTATTCTTCCCTCACAATATATTCTTGAATATTTAACAAAAACTGAATCATGTTGACAAATTTACTCTTAATACACATACTAAACATTGCACACCTCATCAAATTTTCACAAAGATTAAATATGATATTACCTACTATACACTTTCCGAGCAACAGAGTAACAGACTGAGGTGTTCATATTTCAACAATGGCAAAATTAATGGATAAAGTACTTTAAAACATTGCCCTGCCCCTTTAAATGGCTAGTGTTCATAGTGACCTGGTCCAGGGACCTGAGTTCAGTTATACTGTACAGTGTCTCTCACTTTTGAGATGCTTTTCCATTAACTGCCTAGAATGTTGTAACTGCTCAAAATGTATCCATTGTTGTTACTACTAAAGTTACATATGGAATTAATGAGAGAATAAGTGTAATAATATGAAAAGGTTACTACT
Source organism: Dasyprocta punctata (assembly GCA_004363535.1). Classification (NCBI taxonomy): domain Eukaryota; kingdom Metazoa; phylum Chordata; class Mammalia; order Rodentia; family Dasyproctidae; genus Dasyprocta; species Dasyprocta punctata. Next base: position 60,397 of record RJWM01005988.1, read on the forward strand.
GTCAAATGATTTGTATGAAGTTTGAAAACATTTAAGGTAATCCAAAGCTTTTCAAAATGATTTACCTATTTTACATTTACCTATTCCCATTTGTCATTCATAACTTATCATTAAATATAGAGACACATTCACTCCTCCATCTGAAATAAACTTTTTAGAAACTAAGTTTTTAGTTAGACTTTTTGAATATTTCTGTTGCCAAAAACATATGCCGATTGGAATAATTTGAAACTCTTGGGACACATTAAATTCTACTAACTGTACTTAGAATTCTGTATGATTATATAAATTTCACACAGTTTAACGATTAATCATTTGCTGTAGAAAAGTTCACTGCAATGGAAATAAGTATTTCTGAGGAATATCCAGATTTGACTGAATATATAAGCACAAGGATGAGGCTAGATAAACATAAAACCTGTACCTTCTACCTGCACCAGTATCTCAGGAAGCCAGCATCCCATTTCCTGCAGCCCAGCGCAAGAAGCCACCCACGGGCCTATGGGAATCGGACCAGAAAGTCAGGTACTACCTGAAACAGGCAGTGCAGGAACACAAACAATAACCCTGGTAATAATCTGCACTCAAATGGACAGAATTTGATGAACAAATGTCAGCGTCTCTAATTTTTGCCTCCACTTTCCAATTTAAGAGTAAACGGAGAAAACTAATCTTGCAAGATGCCCAACTTCTAATTGTACTACTAGTTGTATGTATTCTGCCTACAACGTGTGCAAGTCAACATCTTGCAATCTGGGGAAAACTGAACATTCACCCCCACCCCCAACACAGGCACACACTTTCCCTCCTCCATCTGCTTTGGAATTTCTGCCCAATACAAGTGATGATGTCTGGGTCCCTGAAGAAATAGCTCTTATTTGTTCTTATTTGTTCTCATTTGTCTGGTCTACACTTATTTCCACAGATTTTTAGAAAAATCTATTTAGACACTAAAAGTCTTTCAGATGAACTGTTTGATAAGGGGACATTTCACTGACTCTGTCATAAGAAATCAAGACTAACATATATCCTCTAAAACATTCTAAATGTGCTTATTTCCAGTGTCAGCAAAATAGATACTGCATAGAAAAACTAAACATATATGAGTTGTGGAAAAAAATAAAAAGTTTCAAGACCAAGATTAATTTTTGATGCATTTTGTATTATTTGATCACTTAAATGAGTTACTAAATATAGAAAAACAGTAATATTTGAATGCTTAAAGTTGAATTATAATAAGTGCAGTGGAGATGTAAATGCTTGAATTTAATCATTTTTTCTCCAAATCTTCGTGAAAGTCACTAAATAGCTCATTTATTTGTGCTTCCTGTTGACCTCTCTTTACTGTTTTGGGTTCTTCCAAATAATTGTTAAATAATTCCTCTTGTATTTTTCCATAATTTTAATATAACAACAAAATTAATAGGAAAAAAAGCTGATTTGAATCAAATTGCAAAGATTGGTTCAGAACCCTTGAAGAGATTATAAGAAAAACTGGTCAGATAATCAGCGTGCTGTGTCTGTAGCCAAGTTAATAATGGATACTATCCTTAGCAATAGGTGAACCCCGTAATATCGCAGTTTATAAAATCTAGATAACGGTTTTCTCTGTCTGAGTGTTAGAAATACACCCCAGACTTAATTGTTGGTACAGATAATGAAGCACTCAGCCACCAAGAAGACTCCAAGTCAAGTTTACTTCTGCAGAAAGGTGTGCAGCACCCCTAAGGTGAGGTATCAAGGGTTCCCAGAGGAAGCAGCAGCTGCTTTGATTCCCAGTCCCCGACAAGCAGCTGACCTTTTCCCCACTGGCCGGGTCACAGGCCCACAGTCTAACCTGACTGGCTGGTCTCACTAGTCTCAGCTGTGCCAGGCCTAGAGGGTTGCTGGGCAGGGTTGCTAAACCGGTGTGAGCGGCTGAGGAACTGAAAGCCTTTGGCCGTGTTTGAGGAACCAAGCAGATCAGAAGTTTCTGGCCACTGTCAGAACCATAACCCTGGGGTACACAGCCGGGGAGAGCGGCCTGAGTCCAAGATGGAGGCCCTCCTGGTTGCATCCTTTAATAGAAAAGACAAGACTGCAGTTTCTCACATGAGTCAGCTCAGTTGTTAGTGTCGCCTGTTTTCTATGGAGTAAATAACAGATTGCATTTAATAAAATTTAAGATCCTTTCGGTCAAGTTTTGTCTGCTTTAAGTTGCAAGAACAGTAAGGGTCATACCTGCTCAAGGAATAGGTGTGGCAATTTAGAAAACATTGGGCTTGTGTGAGCACATTCATATCCCAGGGTAATACTACTTCTCCTTCAATTTCTTCCTGACTTTGGCAACTAGAGGCATTTTAGGTAGATAACAGTTTCAATGTGCGCAATTGTTTCTGCGCATTGAAAATAAACCCACCAGGTTTCTCTCATGAGCCAGGAGAGGTTGCGGTCACCCTGAGACCCCTGCCAGAGGATCTGCTGGGAAAAATCACTCGGCTTTTTGGTGAAGGAGGCAGTGGAGTATGTGCTGTAAACTCAGGCTCATAGCATTCCCACATGGCTAAGTAACATGACATCTGCAATTCAGATCTATTGAAAACAGTGTGCTTTTGCTTCGGGGAAAAACGCAAATATTATGCAACTCATTACTGTTTTCTAGTACTCCAAAGGCTACTTTATACTTTCAGTTAAGAGCACTTTCTCAGTTCCTCGGGCTTTTAAAGTGGTCACTGTTTTCAGTAATCACTGTCAATCTTCAATAAATAAATAAATTTATATTATTTTGGGAACAATTGATGTAAATGCTGCATTATTTATTCCAGCTACAGCCCTCTAAATGAGAGAGGAGGAAAGGAGAGAAGAGAGCGGAGGGAAACAAGGTATTAGGGCTGGGGGATAGCGAAGCGCTGTGTAGGAGGAATGTGATCATTAGATACTACACAGAGGACTTATGTATGTATAATATATATGATAGACATATCACACCATAGGACTATGATGCCTGTGTATACAAAGGGGTATAATGCATTCAAAGGGGAGGGAGGAAAAGGAAAAGGGGTTAAATGAAAGTGTTCTGGTCATGTATACATAGCAACTCCCCACAATTAGCACAATCATTATGTACTACAAACATGCACAAATAAAATAAAGGAATCAAAATAAAAAAACAAAAACAAAATAATACCTTAAAGTATTCATTTAAAATTAATACCTGAAAGTTTTCTTTCAAAATTTCATAATATCAAATCTAAGTTGTGTCCTTGTTATGGTGTTATTCTTCAAAATGTGAAACGATGAATATAAAAATAGCTTTGTTCAGATTTGGTGTGTGTTTGGAGATAAACTATACCAAAGCCAGAGCAATACCTCATTAAATTCTGGAGATCTATAATGCGCAGTCAACACTATTAATAGGGCTAATGTGTCGGGACACAATTCATTTGACTAGTATAGGACATTATTTGAAATTAGAGCAATGATTTCATGTGAAATAATTATTTTAGAACATGGCTACTACAGATATAATTTATGGATAATTGTCATTTAATAGTTCTATGAAAACTTATGAATGAAGTGAGGTATAGAAAAATTGAGTTGCAAAATTTTAACATAGAAATTCCATTTTTTCCAAATCACAGTGGCTTCACTGTCTAGTTATATAAATCAATTTAATCAGATTCACTAAAAAGCTGCAGTAACATATTTTGTTAGTGAAATTAAAACTTTCATTCTTTAGAAATGTATATAAAATATTGTATTTTACGTTGATTAATGAAACTAGGCATACACACAAAAAACTAAACAATAATAATAGCATTTTTCCAGTTCTTGCAAAAGAAAATTTTGAAATATGCAAATAATAGTCTTCATCATAACTTCAGTTAATAATAATGCATTGTTTTTTTAAGTTGATAAAATAGCAGATTTTTCATGTTCTGATGTCAAAAAACCATAAATTAATGAGATGATGGCTATGTTAATTAGCATGATGGACTTTTTTTGAGAAAAGGAGCTAAGATTTCATTACTTAGCTACCTATTTTCCAAATGAAAAATGTGTGTGTAACATAAATATTAGTAAATGTTCATGAGTCAAATTTAAAACAAAATTATTTGTTTACTGTGTACTCCATCTGGCAATAATTTGTGGCTATTTTACAGTATAAAAATATAATGCAATTTTAGCCATAATAATTTTAATTTATAATGTATATTTTGGCCATAATGATTTTAATCCTACATGTATTTCAAAACTGTACCCAGCAAAATATGTATGAAAGGATTAACCTAACCATGGTGAGTATGTCTTGCTTTATGACAGTTTTTTCTTTGTCTCATTAAAATTCACTTAATTTTAACTCAATTTGAAATAGCATAAGCTGTATGCAATCACCTCAACACAGAAGAGATAAACACAAAATAAATTATTTTACCTTTTGAATGTTGAAACAGTGCTTTCTAGAATTAAAATTCAAAATGAATACATTCAGTGTTGATTCTTGCCCTTTTACTCTGTCAATTCATTTGTGACTATTACTTTTTATGATTGTTCAGAGCATTAGTGTTTGTATATAGTATGTGTGGCATATTTTGTGTGTGTGCATTTGTGTTCTGTGCATATGCAGAGAACACAACTGACTTGGAACAAAAACTAGCAGTAGAGAATGTGTATACTCTCCATTTCATTACTTTATAAAAAACAAATTAACAAAGAAAAAAATAAATAAGTAATCGCCACACAAGCAAATAAAATTGTATGATGATATTTTTAACTGTATTCCACTACATGAGAATAAACTCACTGAAAACTCATGCAATATGGCTGGGAATATAAATCAACTTATCGAGAGAAAAATTTTTGCTTAAAAATTAAGATGAAATCAATACGAGCAAACAGTACCTTACCATGTGACGACTGAGGTTTGTACAATGATGCATCTGCCTCTGGACCAACGAATGTTATTCAAAGGACTCTAATTGTCACAAATCCTAACAACTACACTGATAAGAAGTGATGAACTGTACGTGGGATATAAAGAAAAGCAGAAAAATATAGAATTTGGAAGTCTTTAAGGAAAATTAAAGGATTTTCAGTGTCTATGACTAGATTTCATTTGAATTCAGCAAAAAAGAAAGTTCTATGCAGACTAAACATTTGGGATTTTATCAAAACCCAATCAAACATCCTTATGAGTTATATATGCAGTTCAAGTTAACTGTAGGATTCTATTAAATTCAATTGACTAGCTGTTTTTTAACTTAAGTAACAGTTCTTTTAGAGACTTTCAAATTAAGAAAAGAAAAATTCTCTTGGAAAATCCAAGTCTCCCAGTATCCAGAACTGCTAAATTTTATACCTATTACTAGGATATAAAATATTTCATTCACCAGTAATAGTGTTCTAGTAGAGGTCCTTAATAAAACACATGTTTATGGCATTGCAGAAATGATTTTAAAGAAACACGCTTAATAGGTTCAGTGTATTTTGAGTGTCTAGTCACGTGACTTAAAAATCCTTTGTGTGAAGCTGTCTGTGTTGGTGAATGTCTGTAGTTCCAGCACTTGAGAGTCTGATGGCATGAGAATTGCTGTGAGTTCAAGGTCAGCCTAAACTAATGTCCCAATAAGACCCTATATCAAAGGGGGAAAAAAAAAGAAAAAGAAAAAGAAAAGAAATCCTTTGTTAAAGCAGTAAGTAGCAGTCATGCTCAAGGAAAATATACATAAAAGTATCAAAGTTTAGCTCAAAATAGGTATGATGTAGTAAAGTTTCTTCAAATCCAAATTTTGAATATCAGAGTAACATTTTCACTGTTAATTTTGAAATTCAGTATTGTTATTTGGTTTTGGGATGCTGGAGTCTCCTTCTGGAAGTAGTTCTTCTTGTCCTGAGAAAAGAATTGATTAAGACAAGTGCCAACTGCTGTTGGCAAAGTTTTATTAAATGTAAGAAAAGAAACTGGCTCTGCAGAGCAATTTTGGGCCAAGTAAAAGTGGGAAAGGAAATGTACCCTACAGCATGAGGACAGCCACAGTGCAAGAGAGAACGCAGTGGTAAAATTCATCAAGGATCGCCCTTTCTGTATTACCCACTCCTCCGGCATCAAGTCTGGGTCATCCAGCAAAAGCCTGCTTGAGTTCTCCTATGAGTTCTATGTGCAGGGCTTTGAGAACTATTCTGCATGTGTGTCCTGAGATTTTGTAATTGAAGGAAAGGCCTATTTCCCTAGCCAGTTTTGCCACACCCTAATCTCTTGTCTCAGCATGGTAATCATGTTTATATTGTGTTCAGAGGAGTCTATGTATGTAGCCATCTCAACTAGTTTACTTTCTATTATTTTCCCGTTAATTGGTAGAACTGGGAAAACTATGTTTTTGTGTGTGTTTAGTAATTGACACTTTCTGTCCATTTTTCTAGTAAAATGTGATGTCTCCTTAAACCTTGAACATATCATTTTAAAAATTCCTCAACACTTTAGTGTTTGAAGAAAAACTAAAGTTTTATTCATACAAAGATATAAAGTGTTTTTATAGCACCTGTTCTTCCCATTTTATAACTGAAATAAACTCTACTTCGCAGTAAAGCCACCTGAAATGTTAACTAGATAATAACTTTACTTCTAAATATCATATCCATGAAAACATAGTGATTCTGCACTTATAACTTACGGAATAAAAAAGAAATAATTAAAATATCATATATCTAAGAATATCTTATTTTAAGAAAGAACATTATAGGTGTTATTATTCAAGGAATTTATAGGTAATAATGCATTAGAAATATGGCCACATAAAATCAAACAAATTTGATGCTATGACTCATATATACACTGTAGAAACTTTTAAACAAGTAGACTCTGAATACTATAAGGATTCAGTGAAATGTTCTCAACAGGATTTCATTTTCATTTCAGTTTATAGAAAAGTAGAGCATATCACAGAATACAAGTGAAGCTACAAGACAGGCAGCATGGGAACAAATTCCTTATCCACTGCTAAACCTTTGCTTCCGCCCCCACTTATCCCAGGGTGTTGTCAATAGTAAATAAGACACCAGTGTCTCTGGAAGCATCTGCTCAGTAACTTGCAGTTTCTTTCCTTTTTTATATTAACATTAATTCAATGAAGAAGCAGCTGTGGGAATTCTAGCCTGGAATTTGTTCTCCAGTGAAACAATGTATGAAATGGCCCTCAATTCTGAGAAAAGCAGCGTTAAGATTTGGTTAAATTATTTAGTTACCTATTTTCCATATGAAAATGATGTGTAAGATAAATAAGTAATACTCCATGTTAATGGGTCAAACTTAAAACGAAAGTATTTACTATGTACCCCACCTGGTGACAATTTGTGAGTATTTTACAATATAAATATATGTATTTTTTTATTCACAATACTTTTAACTTTACGTACTCTATATTTCTAAACTGAATTGGATGAAAATTTTCATTACTCAAAAATCTGTGAGAACATGTGCTTTTTATTAAAACCACTGAATTAAAAACTTTTCTAATTACAAAGCAAGTACATGCTTAGAAATTATAGGTAAGAAAATAGAGAAATTAAAATGCTTTACTATAATACTATGAAAAAAGTCATTGCAAACTTTTTGAAAACATTTTTTTTTCTGATGTATATCTATATTTTCAAAGGTGGTTGATTTTCATTATTTCATTTAATATATACCTTGTCCTAATACTAAATATTTACTTTTTGTAAAGGATTATTTATCACAATGAATAATATAGCTTCAAAGTTGTTAATGACCCATTCTACTTGATAAAATCAAAGCTGGTAGGCATTATTAGGTGTACATTATGCAGACAATGTAGTGCTAAAAGCTGGGAACATATGGTAAATACTGGATAGTTGAAGTAAAAGGAAGCTAAAAATATGCGAACAATAAACTCTAAAAGAAATTAGAGTCAATTAATTGATGTGATTGAGGTTTTACAAATTTGTATGTGAAGGCTGAGAAGATGTACTTTGAGTTGAAAAAGTATTAGTGAATAAAGAGGAAAGCGTCCCAGGTAGAGTGAGGTTATCAGTCATGCACTAATTAGCATGAACATTGGTGGATTTTAGAGAGAGAGAAATAATAAAGTGTGCATGTGTGTGTGTGTGTGTGTGTGCACGCGTGTGTGTGTGTTTGCATGTTCAGTGCCAACTCAAGGGTGTCTGCTTTATTCCAGACTGGACCCAGAGAATCCTGTACTAAGCCAGTGTAAATGTGCAAATTTAGGAGAATTGGACAGCATCTCTGTGTAACTTTTAAAACAACAGATGCTTCACACTACTTATCTGACTTGTGGAAAGTAAGACTAACATCAACTGAATAATTCTATACCCAAATAATTTTGGATTAGCATCTTATACATGTTTAAAATTAATTCAAATTCTGTCCAATGTAAACTCAGCATAATTTTGTGTGTCCTTAATGTGACCTTGTTTCCCTCTGTGTTTATGCTTCATGTGAATTACAGGTATTTTTCCACAAAACTTAGTGCTTAGATATCTCCCTCAGATTTCAGCTATAATTTATCTTTCCACATTTATATCACTAATATTTATTCAGGAAAGTAATTAGATGCTTAATATACGTACTATGGGAGTTGCCAGAAATTATCTATCAATTAACCTTTAGTTTTGACAAATACCCCTAAGTTTAGTGGCTGACAGCAATAATCACGTGTCCTGGTTCAGTCGTGTGGTACAGTGAGTGGTTATTTTGCTACAGGCCAACCCAGTGTCTATGTGTGCTGGAGACCCAGTTGAAACTGAGTATACCAGGATGGGCTCACTTAGCTATCAGACTTTCAGAAGACTATTTGATCTAGGAGGCCCTCAGTTAGAACAGATTCTCTTGGTCCCATATCATGCCCTCCTCTACTACTAAGCTAACCAAGGCTCCTGTACTTGAAAACATCAAGATTTCAAAAAGTAGCAAAAGAGAAAGGTGCACAAAGACTTTCCAAGGTGTAGCTTATGTCATAATTGCTTGTGTTTTCTTGGAAGAAGTGAGTCAGAATGTCAGCCCAGCATCAGCTTGGAAGGATGAATAAAGAGCAGGAGTAGGGAAAAGGAAAAAAATTCTACAAATCTCAGACCATGGAATTCACTAAAACAACTATTCTCAAAAACTCACAGTTTTATGGAGAAGAAAGAGATATAAATATGTTTTGAAAAGTTATGTGACTGACAATCGTTGAGATCACTCAGATGACCTTTACATTCCCCTTCGCTGGGCAAAGATTTAGCCAGATTTCTTTCTAACTGTAGCTATGACCTCTCTTTTCTTATAGCATTTACTTTAGGAAACTTGTTCTTATAAATTCTTACCTTACCCCTTGGGGATGTATATCTTCTCCTTTCTTCCAGTTTTACAATTTAGAAATATCCTTTTCAGGAAGCTGGTTGCCAACCCTTCCAAATGCAATCATTATGAAAAATACAGCCTTTTGTCAGCATATTTCGTGCTGTACAGAACACATCCAACCCGGGAATAAAGAAAATACATTTTCCACAATTCTGGGGGCTGGTAAGTTCAACATCAAAGAACTAGCATTGATCAGAGGTGAGAGAGTAAAGCTGGCAGGGGACAGGTAGAGGAAGGAGAACTTGCCCTTTTGCAGGAAAACCACTCCCACAATAACGGCTCACTCCATGCATGCAGACGAAGCCCTTGTGGCTTAATCATCTCTCATTAGCCTTGCTTTCTAGTACCGTTGAATTGAGGATTGATTTCCCAATACATGGTTAGTGGGTTACACATTTGAACTGCAGCAGATCTATATCTTCCAATCCGTGTCCAAGTAGAAACTTGACTTCCATAAGAACCAATTAACAAACACAGATGGCTGGGTCACATGGACGTATGTCATCCTTAACTTCCTCCCATGTGTTCCCATGGCTGAGCCCAGTGTTCAAACTCCCTCTCATTTATTTATTTATGTTTTGCAACTGTTGGTGACCATATCCACCACACACATCCAGCAGATTCTACAGCTGAGTCCTTGAGGCGCTTAGCTTTTTTTTGGTTTGAACCTAGTTTTTCAATTGATATTGTTTGCATAAAGTCATCCCAACTATTAAAAAATCCATTGAAATTTTTTTCTGACTGAATTAAGAGAAACATTTAATGTGTCATGGGTAGAGAAGTAAAGCAAAATTCAGAGGAGGTCTTTCATAACAGGAGTCATCTGAGTTCACTTCACATTAATTTGTGAAAAAGAAATTATCTTTGTCTTGAGGAGGTTTATTAGATAATTTTTGATAGTTAATTTTAAAAAAAGAGGAAAACAATCTTGAAATTAAAGAAAGTACTGCCATTGAGCTGGGCGTGGTGGTGCATGCCTTTAATCCCAGTACTCAGGAGGCTGAGGTAGGAGGAGAAGTGTTATGAGTTTGAGGCTGGCTTGGGCTACAGCATGAGTGCAAGGCTGGCCTGAGCTACATAGTGCGACCTTGCCTCAAAAAACCAGGGCCAGGAGTTTGGCTCAGTGGGTTAAGCACCTGTCTGGCAGGTGCAAGACTGTGAGTTTGATCCCCGGTGCTACAAAAAAAAAAAAAAAAAAAAAAGAAGAAGAAGAAGAAGAAAATACAGCTGAATGCTACCTCAATACCTTTCCTGAAAACTTAAGAATTATTTTTCACTTTCGAAGTTATAATGATGTTTCCAAGGGCACATCTTCATCAGTATACATATATAGTTTCCTAGTACTAATTACAAAATTAGAAATGGATAGTCTGGAATTCTAATTATGCCACTGTGTATTTTAGCAGTAAGAGGAGATCAGAATAATATTCTAATAAATCTCATACAGCTGACTTTGTTGAATAGTTAGCTTCATAATTTAATACAAAACTAAGTCTCATTTCCTGATAGATACTAATAATATTAATTTTAATATTAAGAAAAAATTTCGTGATTCAGCTTTCAAGAGATTTAAAAAATATTAATGGACTAAAACCCAGCATAAGATAGATAATGTATTTTATTTTTCATGCCATAAATGTATTTTACATTTATATATTTATTTCTGCTTGACATAATTATGCCATTTCAAAGTTTTGTCATGTTCTTCATTCTGAATTTAATTCTTACTTTTCTATAATCTATTGTTATACTTTTTCTAAAGATTACTTCCCAATGTTATAGACTAGAATTCATTCACGTACGTGTCTGCAATTGATTTGTAAAAACTATTGTCAGTTTTCTTCAACTCTGAGATTCAGTTTCATGTCAGGATTGCAAAATCCCTGGAAAAATTTTCCATCACTCTGATTTTCCATAGCTATCAGTTCATTTGAGACCCTGAGGATCAAATATCACCTAAATACAAAAACATGTTTTGGAATTTTGCCCCTTTGTATTGTCTTATTAGATATGTCTTTTGTAAATTCACTATGAATGTTGTCCTATAAATTTGAAAAAATAGCACATTGATGAAGAAAATCTCCACTGTCTCTCTTCCTTTGCACACATCCTACAAATACTGCCTTCATTTTAGAGGAGAGTGAATAAATTGCTTCCCATATGTATACTTTAAAGAGCAACTGAAAATCATTACTAAGTTGAATAAACATGCAATAAAATATTTTAAACAATCAGAGCTGTCCACGTGATGTCCCAGAGGGCCAGTGGTAGGTTCAGGAAAACAAAGCAAAGCAAAACAATACAAAACAAAGCAAAATACCAAATAATAATAATAAAGGCACAGAGAGGACACAGAGCCAACCAATAGCAGAACACTCAAATTACCTCAAATTATCCCTAAGTGGAAAAATACTAAGAAATGTTTAAGATTTAGTTTTTTAAAACAGTGGCTCTTATGGAAGTACTAAACAATTTTAAGAAGAGAGGATAGGATTGTCTGGAATCTTGTTATTAGAGGAAGAAATGGAAGCAAAAATGTGAAAATTATAGCTCTTAAAGTGACTTGAGAAAATCAGAAAACACTAATCCCTTCCTCTCTAAATAGCCATTGACTTCTTAACTGAAATACGTGCTGCTGTGTATGCTCACACCTGACGAAGGAAAGGGCCTTTTCACAGTAAAGGGAAAATCATGGGCAATATCTATAAAAATACATGAAGCGAAAACAAGATCGAAGTGTTCCATATGACTAAAGTGCTTAACAAGAGAAGTAGAATAACTCAATATTTTATTTGCAGAATTAAATAAAAGAGTCTAAATACAGAATAGCAATGGAGAAAACAAAAAGATAAAAAATAAAATCTTTACCCAAAAGGACCTGCAGGAGTTATCCAGGTGACTGGCCCCTTCTCTTCACTGAGGGACTCAGCAATTGGACAAAAATCACTATTACATTAGGACCCTAAGACATGCAAAACAGTCACTAGAGACTAGTGGGATTCAAAACCCAAAATATTAACCCAAGAGGTGAAAATGACAAGACAAAAAGGCAAAATGCAATTTCAAACACCCAGTCCATCAGTAACAAGTATAGGGGACATTGAAATAGAGGACATTGAAAGTCATATACTTGAAATTTCTGAAAAGATAGTAAGTGAAATAAAGAATCCTTGAAGCTATGGAGGAAATCAGATTAGAAATAATCTCTCAGGTAAAGAAAGAAATGACAACCTTAGTAAAGGAATTACTCAGCATAGCTAAAGATAACATAGATTAAAAAAAAGTACTGCAGTATGGGAAAATGATGAAAACTTTGAATGAGCAACTTAGGAAGCAAATAGAATATATGAAAAAAATTCAAGGAGATATCCAGGAAATACAGAACTCCATGGAAAGCTGGTGAAACCATTTAAATGAAGCTGAGGATAGACTTTCAGACCTTGAAGACAGGATCACAAATAGCGAAAATGAAAGGAAGGAACTTGTAAAAATAACAAGGGAGTATGAAGTAATAACTCAACAGTTTCAAGATGATGCAAAAAGAAACCATGTAAGACTGGTATGTGTCAATAAAAATGCAGGTGTTAATGCAACTGACTTAAAAAAACTATTCGCAGAAGTAATGGTGGAAAATTCCCCAAACATGGGAAAAGAATCAAATATACAGATAAGTGAGGCATAGAGAATGCCAAAGAGTCATAACCAAAATAAATCTACACCCAGACATATAATACTTAAGAACCCAGACATACAGCATAAAAAAGAATACTAAAAGCTGTTAGAGAAAAGGCACAACTTGCCTATCAAGGAAAGCCCATTAGAATCATGCCAGACTTTTCAGAACAAACCCTCAAGTTAAGACAAGCTTGGAGTGAAGTATTTCAAGCCCTGAAAGAAGACAACTTTCAACCCAGATTGATGTATCCTGCAAAACTCTCTTTCAAATTTGATGGAGAAATAAGATACTTCCACGACAAAGAGCAACAGAAGAAATTCATGCCTACCAAGCCAACCCTAGAAATAATACTCAAAGACATAATAGAGAGAGACAAAAATGACCACAATTCCCAGAACAACAACAGAAAAAAACAATGAGGTGGGGCAAATAACTAAAAAGGGGGAAAAGCAGGAAACCAATGAAAGAAAAATAACATGACAAACTTAATTCAGTACATATCAGTTATATCCATCAATGTAAACAGCCTCAATTCACCAATTAGACAATGTATCTTCAAACCAAAAATGATCAAAAGGGATAAAGAAGGTCATTACATACTTGTTATGGAGAAAATTCAAGAGGAAGAGCTCATAAATATATACGCACCAAATACAGGAGCACCCAACTATATAAGACAAATACTAATGGACATGAAAAACCAAATACACAACACAGTTATAATAGGGGGCCTTAGTACCCCATTGTCACACAGAGATAGATCAAGTAGACAAAAAGTTGGCAAAGAAATAACAGAACTGAATCAAACCTGTGAACATATCGACTTAGTAGATGTTTACAGAGTGTTCCACCCAACAACATCAGAATACACATTTTTCTCAGCTGCACATGGGATGTTCTCTAAAATAGACCCTATATTAGCCCATAGAACATGCTTAAGTAAATGCAAAGGGATTGAAATTATCCCATGCATATTATCAGATCATAGTGCACTGAAATTAGAAATTAATGGTAAAAGAAACTGCAAAACCTACATAAACACATGAAAATTAAATAACAATCTCTTGAACAACCAATGGGCTATAGATGAAATTAAAGAAGAAATTAAAGAATACCTAAAATTCAATGAAAACGCAGATACAACATATCAAAACTGTGGGATGCAGTGAAAGTGGTCCTAAGAGGAAAATATGTAACAATAAATTGTCACCTCAAGAAAACAGGACAAGCACAAACAAACAACCTAATGCTACACCTCAAGCTTCTAGAAAAAGAAGAGCAAGTCAAACCCAAAGCTCACAGAAGAGAGGAAATTATAAAGATTAGAGCAGAAATTAATGCAATTGAGATAAAGACAACAATACAAAGAATGAATCAAAGAGCTGGTTCTTTAAAATAATAAACAAATTGATAAACCTCTAGACAATGTTATCAAGAAAAAGAAAGCAAAAACTCGAATTCATGCAATAAGGAATGAAAAGGGAGAAATTACTACAGATCTCACGGAATTTCAAAAGATCATGAATATCTACTTTGAAAATCTTTACTCACATAGGGTGGAAAGCACAGAGGAAATGGACAAGTTCCTAGAAATGTATGAACTACTAAAGCTGAATCAAGAAGATATAACAATTTTGAATAATCCAATATTAGCTACTGAAATTGAAAACATGATTAAAAACTTACCAACAAAGAAAAGTCCAGGTCCTGATGGATTCACAGCTGAATTCTACAAGAAATTTATAGAAGATTTAATGCCAATACTGCTCAAACTCTTCAGTGAAATTGAAAGGGAAACAATCCTCCCTAACTCATTCCTGGAAGCAAGTATTACTCTGATACCAAAACCAGAGAAAGACCCAACCAAAAAGGAGAAATATAGGCCAAATTCACTCATGAACATTGATGCAAAGATTCTCAATAAAACACTGGCAAATAGAATGCAGCAAATTATCAAGAAGATTATACATCACGAACAAGTGGGATTTATTCCAGGAATGCAAGGATGGTTTAACATACGCAAATCAATAAATGTAATACACCACATCAATAGTGCCAAAGATAAAAATCACATGACCATCTCAGTAGATGCAGAAAGAGCTTTTGATGAAGTCCAACACTTGTTCATGATAAAAACTTTACAGAAACTTGGAATAGACGGTATGTACCTCAATCTGGTAAAGCCATCTATGACAAAACAACAGCCAATATTATATTAAATAGACAAAAACTGAAAGCTTTCACTCTAAAATCAGGAACAAGACAAGGATATCCACTATCATCACTCCTACTCAATATAGCTCTAGAAACATTAGCCAGAATAATCAGACAAGAGAGAGAAATAAAATGAATAAGGATAGGAAAGGAAGAATTTAAATTATCACTATTTGGAGACAACTTGATTCTCTATGTAGAAGACCCTAAAAACTCCATCAAAAGGCTACTAGAGTTAATAAACAAATTCAGCAGTGTAGCTGGATATGAAGTCAACACTCAAAAATCAATAGCATTCCTGTACACAAACAACAAACTCACTGAGAGACAAATTATGGAAATAACACCTTTCACAGTAGCATCCAAAAAAATGAAATACTTAGGAATCAACCTAACAAAGAATGTAAAAGACCCTATGCTGGAAACTGTAGCACTCTAAAAAAGGAGATGAAAGAGGATGTTAGAAAATGGAAAGATATCTCTTGCTCCTGGTTAGAGAGAACCAACATTGTGAAAATGGCCATACTCCCAAAACTGTTATACAGATTTAATGCAATCCCAATCAAAATTCCATTAACTTACCTTATAGATTTAGAAAAAAACACTCTTAAAATTCATCTGGAACCAGAAGAGAGCTAGAATAGCAAAAGCAATTTTAGGCAACAAAAGCAAGGCAGGAGGCATCTCAATCCCTGACTTGAAATTATACTACAAAGCTACAGTGATAAAATCAGCGTGGTACTGGCAAAAAATAGACCTGAGGATCAAAGGAACAGATTAGAAAACTCAAATACAACTACAAAGGCACTCGACCACCTTATATTTGACAAAGGGGCTAAACATGTTCACTGGAAGAAAGATAACCTCTTTGAGAGCTTGTTTGGAGGTTCTAGCAGGGGAGCACAGCTACTCGTATACCCTTGACAGAGGAACGGTCCTCCTCTATCGGGGGTGGTCGTCCTCTTCGACAGAGCGTGCAGCTTCGAGAGGGACGCACATGGATCGTTGAGGGAGGAAGGGGACACCCGCCTAGCCAGCCAGATCAGCCGAATCAACCCTGGCGATCAATGGGGTGACAGATGTCGCAGCCAGATCGCCCTCACATCCAAAAGATAACCTCTTTAATAAATGGTGCTGGAAAAAAATGGCTTTCCACATGCCAAAGAATGAAACTAGACCCATGTCTATCACCATGCACTAAACTAAAGTCAAAACTGGTCAAAGATCCAAATATTTAAAAAGAAACACTAAGTTTACTGGAAGACAAGGTGGAAAAAAGTCTTAAAGACATTGGGGTAGGCAAAGAGTTCCTGAACAAAACGCACACTGCGTGGGAAGTACTTCAAAGAATCAACAACTGGGATCTCATTCTATTAAAAAGCTTTTGCTTTTCAAAAGAAATCACCAATCAAGTGAACAGATCACTGGACATGGTGGCACATGCCTCTAATTCCAGCACTCAGGAGGCTGAGGTAGGAGGAACATTGTGAGTTCAAGGCCAGCTTGGGCTACAACACAAGTGCAAGGCCAGCCTGAGGTACATAGTGTGACACTGCCTCAAAAATGTAGGGCCGGGAGTTTGGTTCAGTGGTTTAAGCACCTGCCTGGCAAGTGTGAGGTTCTGAGTTTGATCCCCGGTGCTGCAAAAAAAAAAAAAAAAAAAAGTGAACAGATAGCCCACAGAATGGGAAAGAATTTTGGCCAACTGTCCCTCAGAGAAAGGACTTATATCCAGAATATATAAAAACTGAAAAACATCAGGCCTACCAAATTCAAAGGCGCAATCCAAAATGGACATCTGAGAAGAACACACACTTCTCAGATGAAGCAATACAAATGGCAAGTAAATACGTGAAGAAATCCTCAACATCACTGGTCATTTGAGAGATGCAAATTAAAACAACCCTGAGATTCCATCTCACTCCAGAAACAATGGCTGCCATCAAGAAATCAACTGATAACAAATGTTGGTGGGGCTGTGGGGAAAAGGAACTCTTCTCCACTGTTGGTGGGAGTGTAGACTGGTGCAACCACTGTGGAAGTCAGTGTGGAGATTCCTCAAACAACTAGGATTGGAAATTCCCTTCAATCCAGCTATTCCCCTTCTGGGTATTTTCCCACAGAAATTGAAAGTGTCATGTCACAGCAATATATGTGCACCCATGTTTATCGCAGCACAATTTGTAATAGCTACAACCAAAATGCCCATCAACCTCAGAATGGATGAAAAACATGTGATATTTTTATACAGTGGAATATTACTTAGCTATAAAAAAGATGATCTTGAGGCTTTTATAGGTAAATGAAGGCAACTTGAGACTATACTCATAAGTGAAATAAATCAGACTCACATTTGTAAATATCATATTGTTTCCCTAGTGTATAAAATGAATAATAATTTTAAAAAACGGAAAGAGTAATAAGATCCAAAATGTACAATAAATATTGTAATAAAGAAAGAGAAAGAAAGTGCTCAAAAGTAAAGAACAACTGGGATGGGGGAAAGGAGAAATGGAAGAAAGGAAAAGATTCTATGTTTGTAGATATACACATATAACTGTATGTATGTATAAGTATGCAAGATAGATAACTATACTACTAATGCTCTGTTAGTTCATCAGAAACAATAGTTTGTGTTGTTATTATTTGATTGTCCGATCATTTTTCATCCCTAGATTTCTGAACTTGAACTACTTCTTCTAAGATAACAATATGTAATATATTGACTGATATTGATTTACTTTTTTTTTGAAATTCTATATTACTTCTATCTTTTTTTCTGTTTTCCTTTTTTTAAAAACACAAAAAAAAAAAGAAAGAAAAAGGAAAAACAAAGAAAAAGAAAAGCCGACCAAACTTAGGAGAGATTTTGAGAGGAAAGCAGATCAGGACGGGTAGAAACATCCTCCATGAGAATTAATTCAAAGTGCATAGGAAAACTGGTTTTTAGTAAAAATATAATGAAGGATTTTGATGAACAAGAATAACCAAAATATTTTTGATTATGATTTATGAAATGCAAATGATTAGAAGTACAATGTTATATTCATATGGACAAAATTTCCAGCGTTTATATAGCTAATATCTTTGAAGCAGAAAAGCATAAGACTAGCCGAGAGATTAAATTTATATTACAGATTGGGAAAAAAATTTAGAACAAAGCAGTTTAATCTACCAGTGAAATATGCCTATCATGTAACTGCTCTTCATTCCAATGACAAACTACAAGACATATATGAGTACTAATTACACTTCTTGAACCAACACATAAATACCAAGAAAATTCAAGTGGAAATTAAACTACTCTAGAATACTCAAAAACAGTATATAAATGAGACTGCAAAAAAAAATCTTTCAAATATCTCAAGGAAACAAATTCTGAGCTTTTAGTTTTATATAAAGCCAAGATATGCTTTAAGTAATAAGGCTTTTGACTTCAGCATGTAAACACACAAAATTCAGAGATAATCATATACACAGACACTTCCAGAAAAAACTACAGGAAAGTTATCTTCACTCAAGATATGACTGGGAGGTCTTCATGGAAGTTGTGATAGTGGCATTGAGTATATTAATCATTCAACGAAGACAAGGAAAAGATAACGTATTATGTTCTGACCAAGGGGAAGAGAAGAAATGAAGAACTAAGGTACAGAAGCTAATTAATAAATTCTAAGGCATCCTGTGTGCTGTGGTGTGTTTGCAGTTTCAGCTGCTTAGGATGATGATGCAAGAGGATCACTGAACCCCTCAATTTTGAAATCAGCCTGGGCAACATAATGAGACTGCTTTAAAAAAATCAAAGACATGTAAATAAATGCTGAGGAAATAAGTGACAGAAAATATGCATTGTTAGTATTTAACACCAACACAAAACAAACAAAAATAGATCATGACAAAAATGATGAATGGTATAATTATAAAGAAAATCCCTGGAAAATAAAACAATGGAAAACCACGAAAAATACCAGTTCAAAAGTGGTACTGAAAGAAGTTAGCAAGCCCTATAGACAAACAAGTAATTAGAACATCAATGCTAGATATACAAAACATCACAAGACGGAGCCAAAAACCAGCAACCACATCAATATATGCAAATCTCCATGATCACTTACTAACAAAGTATATAAGTGTTTCTGCACAAAGTACAACTCACAACCATGTGTAATGGCACAAGCAGCAAAACAAAGTTACTGAAAGAAAACTGAAAAAGCTGAGGAAAGGAAGTGTAGGAGCAAACACAGATTCAGAAAGCTAGGTTGCCAGGAAGGATGGAGGAGGACTTCAAAGTTAACAAATTCTGTTGCCAGCTATTCTTGCTGATAGAAGGCGACTCTGCCAGCTCAGAGGCCAAGGACTTTCTGGTTCCAACCCGAAGACAGCATGAAATTAACCCTAACCCCGGTCCTCTTGGCTTCTCCACCCTACGGGAGACAAGGAGAGTAGCCAGGGCATTACCAAACACGCAGTGTGTATGAGGTGCAGTTTTGGAAACTGACGTTGAGGAAACAGAATTTTCAAAAGAGTTGTGCCTAACCTGCCTAACTTTTGCCTCAGAAGGAGACATAATCATTATTTTAGTCAGTAAACCAGTGCTTTGTTGCTCAAACAGATGCTTTGTACTGTAGTTAGGGTTTTCAAGATTTAATACAGGACACATAATTTAAAGAATTATGTTACAATATTCACACAAAAAGTCAAATGCAGAAGAGAGCAAGAGATCTTTTCACGCGTTAGAGACCTCAGGAATCCAGCCGAAGACCTAGGGCCCGTGGCAACATCATGCACAAGTCCAGCTGGAGGCCTAGAGCCCGTGACGTCTCATTCAAGTCTGTGTCAAAGACCTGCACTGTGAAGGCCCAAAGGATGGTGGTGGAATCTAGAAAATTTGCACCAGCAAAATGAAAGACCTGTGCCAACAGGCTGAGGGATCTGCACCGGAACCAGGAAGCGATCCTAAAGGTAAGGATCAGAGCTCCCACAAAAGGAACTCATCCATCCTCAGTGACAGCAAGTAACTGAGCTCCTCTGTCAATGAGAACAGTTGAGTTTATAGCAGAAAAACCAGCGTGACAAGCTTCCCCAGCAGCAGCACAGCATCTTCCCCTCCAGTTCTCCTTTTATGCTGCTTGCAACAATCCTCAGGTGGGCCTTCCACACCCAGCACCACGCTGATTCATTTCAGCTGAACGTTCCAAGTTGACCATTAGTTCATCCACCATACTTTCAAGGCTGCTCAAGGTGGGGCCATTCTAATTGCTTCAAATTCATACCACTGGTGAGGGAAGAATTTCTGGCGTAATGATAAGGGACAGTCAGACAAACACCCACAAGATGAGATGAGATCAACAGCAATATACTAATCATAGGTGCTCTGCCTACTAACCACTGTGCAGGACCAGCAGGGTTCCTCGTGGGTACAAGGAGAACTGGCAGAGCCCTGGGAGGCAGACAGGTGGTACCAAAGGAGTTTAGGACTCCTGGCCTATCTGGGGAGATGCATTTGGCTTGTTGGAAACCTTCTGTGTGCAGAAAAGAAACTGGCCACTGCCAGTTAGAAATGAGTAAAAACTGTGCCCTGGTTGATGAGGGGTGTCTGGCTGTAGAACCTTACGTGGGGAGTAGGGCGGACGTGGACACGGGGTTAGGACACGTGAGTCTCCTCTGCTGCCCTGGTGTCAAGTCAGTGTGTAGTATATGGCTTCAGTTTTCAGTTTTATAGTGTGTATATCCTTGAAGAGCCAGTTGAAAAAAGGGGAGGAAAAGAAAAGGAACAAAATGAAAAGGAAAGAAAAAACCAACTAGGTAAGGCTCTAAAAGGGATCACAATTCTAATGTCAGAGGAGATAAAATTCAAATGCCAAGCATAAAGAGAAAACATTTCATATTCCTAAAGGTCACAGTCCTTAAGGGAAATATAGTATTTATGGTACCTTTACACTCAGCTACACAGCAATCATCTTCATACAGATATTAGGAGAAATAGAAGAAACACTAAAATAAGAAAGAGACTTTATGCGCACCACTGTCTGTCCTAGAAAAGTAATTAAATAAATAAATGAAAGAAAGTTACTAAAAACAATAAGGTAAATGAGTTGTAGATATATATAAATATATATATACACACACATATATTCAATACTGCAATAATGGCAATGTAACTATTTAAACACAACAGAATGTTTAAGGAAATTGACCATGTGGGCATAAAATGTTTAATAACAGAAATAGCACAAAGTTTTCTGTAATAAAGCAATACTTGGACTTATTTTAAGAAGTCAAAAAAATATTTTCCTACGTCCATATGTAAAGACTTTAGTTAAAAAAAAAAAGATTGGGTGACAAAAAAATCAAAGAAAATTACATCAAAATTTGAATTACCTTTGAGAATACTATGTTAACACAATATTCTGTTAGGATTTTATTTTCCGATATTCAAACGTAGTACATGGTGGTAATTTAAATTTGATAGATTTATGTAACCCTATTGAAGACACTGATAATAAATTACTCCTTTATAAACAGTAAATATGCTAGATGTATTAACTCTAATACTCTGTTTTCTTACTCATTTGCTTGTGATTTAAAGTCATTGCTATTCCTGTTACCTATAAAGGAGGAAACAAAAAATTATAGAATATTTTGGAACAATGTATCCAAAGGAACTTTATACTTTTTTCCATGCTTAAGCAAGTATATAAAATTTTAAAGAGAAATGCATCAAACACTGAGGAGTGAGAATAAAAATACAAAAGATTATGATATGCATGTAACAAATGTTTCAAACAATGTATGGGCATCACACATAGTATGAATATAGGCAATAAAATTATTCAAAATAAAAAATTCATTTTATCTGACACGCAATATAAAATAAAAGCAAAGTTAGCTTCCTTCTTAGGCTCTACCTTTTCTATCTTTGTTTGCCTATCTTTTTGTTTTATTTTCTAAGCCAAATGTAATTTTAACCTTTAGTTTTCTGCCATGGACATTATCTTTTGTATTTTTACTAAATTATGCTTATGTATACACCTTTTTAAATTTCAGAATTGTTTTAGTGTGCACACACAATGCAATGGTACTGTTTCTTGTATTTTTCTTTAATGAAGATATATCTATTCTGACCTGTAAAAGAGTGATTTTATTTTGTATACAGATTTGCAGTTTTTACTGCAAAGTTTTGAATACTATATTCTTTCATTATTGAGCTAAAATTCCCCCCATGTCTAAGATCTACTATATTCTGATTTATGCAGTCACAAGCTTTAATAAATGAAGATTATTTGGCATTAAAGGAATAAAAAGGGATGCATGCCAAAGCTTGGGTGAACCTGAAAACGTGAGGCTACATGAAAGACGACCGTCATGAGTTAGCACACAGTACAGGATCCTATTTAAGTTAACTGTCCAGAATACAGAAGTCCGTAGAAAGAGAAAGTACACTGCTGATTATCTTGGAATGAGGGGAGTAAGGAAAAGGAAGTAACTGGTTGTGGGTGCAGACTTTCTTCAGGAAGGAGGAGCATATTTAGATTTTGATAGTAGTAATGATTACACAACTGAATACGCTGAAAAGCAGTGAACTTTAGACATTAAAAAGATTAATTTTGTTACAGGAATCATACTGATTGTACCACAGTGCCTGTGTGTGTGTGATAATATGACAGCTGAAGTAACCAAGTAGAAACAGAAGTCTCATGTCAGTTCCACAAATCTAGATGACATTTCCTGACTGGGGATTTGACTGAGTCTCGCTGTGGCAGGACGCTGCAGTAGATACCACCTTACAAACACGCAATAGACATTTCCCTGATTATTCAAAAGTAAAAACTTCCAGCTATGGAACCATTTACCTGTCCACTGGTGGAAGAGCAACACTGAGTCAGTTTGAAAGTGCACTGCTGATTAGATTTTCCATACCAGAGTGTGAGCTTCAGTTCTGACCCCATGTGCTGCGCTGTGAGAACACTGGGTCCTGGGTTCTACTTCTGGTTACTTTCTTTAACCTATTTTGAAATTGGATACTTAGGTGCTGGCTGCTTTAACAAAATGTTATTTTATCTACTGATAATTTGCTGTAGGTAGAAAAGATTCGGGTCTGCTTGACTTTACTCACAATTATGAGTCAAAAACAGTGCCACAGCCCCGCTGGAGTCACAGAGCACTGCCTTCCAGGGACACAGGAGAGAAAGTCAGAGACTGCCACAGCCCCTGCCCACACGGGGCGGAACGGGTGGGTGAGACTCAGCTCCTATACTCGTTCACACCTTCTGTCTTCAGTGGATCAGGTCAGCAAATCCTCCGGCGCTAACTACGCAATTTTTGAAACGGAAAATGTGTTCTTTTCAATCTTCATCTCTAGAGAGGATCAAAAACCAATTCTTCTCTACATGGGAGAACTGCCGTACACATTTATTTCTGTTGCTCTTTGACAGCGATGGCTCTCCCATTTTCCAAAATATAAAGTGCCAGAGGCCTTGCTCATGCTATTCCTTACACTTTCACACCGGCCATGTATTATTGATACCATGCCTTCCAAGCCTGGGAAACACGAAGTAGATTCCTGCGCTGAGTGGGCTTGGAATCAGGATCTTGCTGTAGCACTGAAGCTTGAACACCAAGCCACCGAGGATAAAACCTCTAGACACAGCCATTCTGCCACCTGGTTACTCCGAGTTTTTCTTGTCAGCATCCCAATAGCCCAGTGAACCAGAAGTACCAAAGTAGAGGGTCTATTCGAGTCTGAGAATTTTGAAGTTACAGAGTTTCAGCAGCAGAGTAGAATAAAAGAGAAGTCTGTCTTCAACTCAGGGGATCTAGTATGTATTTCTGCTTCATGACCCATAATAAACCGGAAAAGATATACAGCAGAAAACATCGGACAGCAAAAACCGTGAGATACCAAAGGTTTGTATCCTTCAGGTCTCCCAGTGAGCCTCACTCCACAAGGCCAGCACCTTAGATCAGGTGGGATGGTGCTAAGAGCGATGCAAAGCTAAGGAAGCTTGTAAAGGAGAGAGGTGATGAACGGGGTACCAGAGAGACACAGGTAAGAATTCCAGGCAGTGCTGGGCTGTTACTTGTACGGATCAGGTTATTTGGCATGAGACAGTCTGTGATGGATGGAATGACTTGTGGTTGATGATTTAGCTTACTTGATCTCACATCTTTCTAACCAGCAGTAACCTTGCCCTCTAATGCATTGGGATGTTCCACGTGGACAAGAAGTTTGTAATATCTCACCTCACTTGCTTTTCCCAGATTTCAGTTTTCTGCCACAGGACGAGTTCTGAAGCTATGGGAAACCGCAAAACTTGAAGGGTATGGGAGTCTACAGCTGGTAGGAAGGTTGACTCTCCCTGGAGTAATTTTAAAACAGTGTGGATGATAGCTCTGGGTAAATGTTTAATCTTTATCTCTTCATCAGCCAACTAGATGGATGATTGCTTATGTTTTCCCTGGGTCTTAATGGGCTGGAATTTGTAATTTTCATGGGAAAAACCCTGGCATCTTTCCGGCCTCTCTCTTGCTCCTTCTCCCTGAGCTCACTTTGTAAAGAAACGTACCGACCTCTAACACTGTTTTAAGTTTTACCTTAAGCTTGGTTAGCCTCAAAATGCAGCCGGCTGGTATTAATATATAGTAACTTATTTTTTATTCACCTACATTGCACGTAATTTCCTGGAAAAAAATTTATTTCTGAATTTTTAAGAGGTTGTCTTTACTATTAATATAGTAGGAAACTATTGGGGTGACCTTGTGTATGTAATAGAATGCTTGATTTGCGTTGTGAAATGCAGCTTGGCTTTGATCTGAAGACCAAATTAAACAAGATAAGAGCAGACTACAGGAGAACACTGCGTGAGGGAAAGAAGCTTAGCAGACGAGATGCATGTGAGCGTGGTGTCTGGACATGAGGAAGAGCGAATAATACCTGGTAGACCCTGGAGTTAGAAGTTCTGACTTATCACTGGACTGAATGTTTCGCTGTGTTTAGCTTTGCCTTGTGGCGCTGAGAATGGAACACCCAGAGCCTCAGGAAGGCAGGGCCATGTGTCCTACCACTAAACTATGCACCCAGATCCAACAGCCTGGTTTTTGAATCACCTAAATAACAGCCCACCATCCAACAACATCCCTTAAATATCAACTATCATAAAAATTTGTTACTTAGTGCTTGAGAAGCAAAAACTTTTTTAAAAGAAATAGGGTCAACCTAAGAAACAATTAGAGACATACACCCTACAGATTAAATTCATGTAGAATTGAAGGGCATAGCCATGAAATATATGCACTGTAGTATACCATTAGCATATCCAAAGAGCTCAAGGAAAGAGGGATTTTTCAAAAGGTGTAACAAGATTGTTACATAAGATATTGTGAAGCATAATACTTGGTGAACAGGATCACTATCAGCAATGGTGCAAGTCTGAGTTTGAAGTCAGTTGTTGGGCAGATATATTTGCAAAAGTATACTTTAAGATGACAGTGATCTTTTTCCAAACCTGTGACTCTATCAAGTCCTTATAACAATTTCTGTCAGACAATCTTGGGTGAGAGCAATTCTTCCCTAACCAAGTTTTGTTTCTAAACACACACACACACACACACACACACACACACACGAAAGAAAAAGAAAAGAAACTTTAAAGAGTACTAAATATATATTCATGGTTTTTAACATTAAAACATTTTAAACATTAAAATTTTCCTTCCTTTCAAAGGAAAAAAATGGAAACAAAGCTTTTGTAAATAGGGAAAGGAATAAGGGTTGAAGGAGGGGAGGGGAATGGGAAAAAAGCAAGATGCATCGTGTCCAGGTACAAATCCCCTATAATGAATGTGATCATTATGTATATCTAAAATGTACCAATAAACTTAATTAATTATAAAACATTAGAATTTATTTTAATATGTCAAGTCTTATGAAAATTTAAATTTAAAAATGTATATTCAAAATAGTTTCTGTAATTGAAAACTTTTGTTAAATTTAACATCTTGAACTCAATTAAGAAATGTTACCTGTAGTGAATTAATTTTAATTTTATTTATTTTAATTTATTTTGTCTGAAAAATAGTCACAAAATCATAATAAATATGAGGATCTATGAATATGTGAATAATTGAATTCTAACTTCATACTAAGCCTTTCCTCACCACTTAGTTTATATCAGCTGAATTTGTCCTTCGAGTGTTGTGAGCTGCATGCTCATTATATACATTTTACACTTGAGCAAATCAAAGTAGAGAGAAGCTAAGTAACTTCACGGAGCTAGAAAGTAAAACTGGTAAAGGTAAGTTTTAAAATAAACAAATCTTCAAAATGCAAAATTTACTTTATTTTATTTCATTTTATCTTTTTTTTTATTCAAGAGAAAAAAAAGATACATATAAGAAAGACAAAAACCAAAGGAGACAGACAAATGATTAGAGTAAATGCACAATAGTACATTATAGGTTTACAAAACAGGATGATAGAAACTTGACAATAGTTGCAATATTGCATATCATTAACTTCAAAATGATGGTTTACATTAACAGATATAGACATGTAAAATTGATCTAATCATATGAGTATTAACTGTTCTTTCTCAATAACTAATACATTTAGCAGTATGTTCATTTTAGTTACCTTACATATACATATATACAGATTTATATCTTTTCCTTTTCCCTTCCCAATTACTTTTGCTCTTTGTGCAGTTTTTTACCCTTACATAGTATTTATTGTAGATTTTGGATCATATAGACTTTTTCAGTTTCTTACACAAGGAGACAATACGGTATTTACATATGTAGGTTTGATTTATCTCACTTATGAGTATGGTCTCAAGTCATATCCATTTACTTATAAAAGTCTCAATGCAATCATTCTTG